>WAAG01031011.1:0-30999 GCA_013390105.1 Tichodroma muraria
TACACCTTAGTGCGGGATCCCAAGCGACTCCGCCAGCTGCTTCGCTAACTGGTTGTTGTCATCCGCGCCATACTCCCAGAACATCGCCCCGGCGAGACCTTTCTCCTTGATGTAATCTGCTTTAATCGCCACGGAACGCGGGTTCTCATAGGAGATCGCAAACAGCGCCTTCCCGTCGGCGGATTTTACCGACAGCCACGGCACCTTCGCCTGTTCGTCCCAGTGCTCGGTAAAGCGTTTCTGCGGATCGTTTAGCAGTTTGCGGACGATATCGTTGTATTTCACGTAGGTATCTTTGGTCAGGTCATAGCCAAGCGATTTGAACAGGCCCAGTTCCTGCGGCCCGAAGTAGGGCTGGGTGACCGGATTGTTTTGCGCATCCGGTTTACTCCAGTCGATACCCGGTTCAACGGCGCGCTTCGGTACACGACCGTAAAAACCGATTCCGAGGTTCATTTGCTGCGGCTTTAGGCCGGCGGCCAGATAGTTATTCACCACAAAATCAACGCTGTATTTGTCTGCGGCAGCCACCGTTGGCCAGGCGCTGGAGTCATACAGATTCGCGTTAAAATACTGCGTCCCGTACGCCATGTCGTAGGTCATCAGGTTGATGTAATCAAGCAGGGGGGCAATGGCCTTCACATCCACCCAGCTTTTCGGACTTTCTGCATTTGCGCCCACCGCAATCGTGACCAGTTTTTTCTTACCAAACGCGTCACGCATCTCTTTTAACAGCGCGGTGAAATTATCCCTGTCGGCTGGGGTGCTCTCGACCAGTCCCCACGCGCCGTTGACCGGGAACTCCCAGTCGAGATCGATCCCGTCCAGGCCGTATTGACTGACGATCTGCTGCGCGGAGCGAATAAACACCGCGCGGCTCTCTTTGGTAGCCGCTGCGCCAGAAAAACCACGTGCGCCCCAGCCGCCAACGGAAAGCAGCACTTTTAAATTCGGGTTTTGTTTACGAAGCTGAGGAAGTAACGCCAGGTCGGATGCCACCTTGGGTGATAACCAGATTTGATGCAGTTTTGCCGGATCTTTCAGTGCAGGGTTGGTCTCGTCTTTCTCGTTGTTATAGACCAGACCAAACGAGTAGTTGAGGTGTGTGATCTGGCGGACATCGAGTTTATTGATATCGCCACCCGGTCCGGCGGTAACATCGCCACCGCCATTGAAGTAGCCCACGGACATCAGGGGCGCGGCGGAAGCCAGTGACGCACAAAGCAAGGGTAATGCTGCCAGCAAGGGCAAACGTTTCATATAAGTTCCTCTTTGACTGAATAAAAATAACCACGCCACAGAAAAGGCGTGGCGAAAAAACAGCCTGAAGAGAATACCATCGCCGCCTCGCTTGTGATGCGAGGGAGTTCACTTTATGGGAGATCGGGGAGGGGTTTTGCCGGGTGGCGCTGATGCTTACCCGGCCTACAAAACCAGAGAAAGTAGGCCGGGTAAGGCGAAGCCGCCTCCCGGCTAAAAAAGCTTACGCCTGCGTCTCCATCCAGTCAGCCAGCGTATACAGCGTTGCGCCTTCTGCGGCCATATCCATAAACGCCTGGGCGCTGTCATGCGGCTGAATATTCACCCCGCGACAGCCGTCGGTAATGACATTCACGGTATAGCCCAGCTGGAGCGCATCCAGCACGGTGAACTTCACGCAATAATCCGTCGCCAGGCCCAGCACAATCAGCTCGGTGATCTCATGATGGCGTAACCATGCGTCCAGCGCCGTCTTCTGGCGGTGACCGTTATCGAAGAATGCGCTGTAGCTGTCGATGGTTGGGTTTTCACCTTTGTGGAACACCGCGTCGATGGCTTTCTGGTTCAGCAGCGGATGCAGCTCAGCGCCTTCCGTCTGCTGCACGCAGTGATCGGGCCAGAAGGTTTGCGCCAGTCCGTCCAGTTCGCCCTGGCTGTAAGGCTCAACGTTGTGCTGGCTGGCAAAGCTGCCGTGGTTTGCCGGATGCCAGTCCTGACTCGCCACCACCGCTTCATCACGAGCCTTACACCACTCAATCAGCGAATTCGCGACGTCGACGGTGCTGTCGCCTTCCGCGACGGCCAGCGCACCGCCCGCACAGAAATCATTTTGCAAATCGACCAGTAACAGGGCGCGTTGCTTCATGGGAACTCCTTATTCGTCCGGCGTCAGTTCACCGCGCAGGTTTTGCATCATGGCGCGGCGAATGGAATCAATATCCAGATCCTGACTCAATAAATAGTGAAGTTTAGTCAGCGTTGCCTCAACGGTCATATCGAAACCACTGATCACGCCAGCGTGCGCCAGGGCGTTGCCGGTGGCGTAGCCGCCCATATTGACCTTACCGGACATACACTGAGTGAGGTTCACCACCACAATCCCGCGATCGCTCGCCTCCTGAAGCTCTTTCAGGAACTCACCGTTCTGCGGGGCGTTACCCACACCATAGGAGCGCAGGATCAGCGCCTTCACCGGCTGGCGCAGGAAGTTGCGCACCACGTCGGCGGAAATACCCGGATAAATCGTCACCACGCCAATCGGCTGCGGGGTGATCGGGTGAACGATCAGCTCGCCTGCAGTATTTGGCGCGGGCGGCGTGCCCAGACGACGGATATGGATCCCCGCTTCCAGCAGCGGTTGCAGGTTAGGTGAGGCAAACGCGTCAAAGCCGTCAGCGTGCGCTTTAGTGGTACGGTTCCCGCGGTACAGTCGGTTGTTGAAGAACAGCGTTACCTCGTTGATCGGGTAATTAGCGGCCACGTACAGGGAGTTAAGCAGGTTGATCTGCCCGTCTGAACGCAGTTCCGCCAGCGGGATCTGCGAACCGGTCACGATGACGGGCTTGCCCAGGTTCTCCAGCATGAAGGAGAGCGCCGAGGCGGTGAACGCCATGGTGTCGGTGCCGTGCAGGATCACGAAGCCGTCGTACTGGTCGTAATGGGCTTTAATATCGTCCGCAATATGCTGCCAGTCTTCCGGCGTCATGTCGGAGGAGTCCATCAGCGGCTCATATTCGTGGATGGTAAAGTCCGGCATTTCCGGACGGTGGAATTCAGGCATCAGCGCCAGCTGGCGCTGCAAATGGCCAGAAACCGGAATATAGCCATTTTCTGAGCGCTGCATACCGATGGTACCGCCGGTATAGGCGACATATATTGATTTCTTCTGCATGGTAATGAGTTCTTGTTCTTCAAAAGAAAAAATCCCCTCTTAACGGGAAGAGGGGACGGTTTTTAACGCACGTTCGCACAGGTCAGGCAAAACGCGTAACGGCTTTGCGGATCGTTGAAAGTCGCGAGCTTATCGCTCTCCGCTTTCATGGCTTTAGCCGCCGTCGCCACCGGCGCCGGCAGATACGCCTGAAGCGCTTCCGGCAGCATGGCGCGGACGGAGCCGGACATGCTGTCCATGACCATATCGAAGAACGTCGGTTCGTCCTGATAATAGTCAACGTGCCACTGCTTGAGCTTCGCCAGTTCCGCCGCTTTCTTCACGGCATCGTCGAAGTCACCCAGGCTGTCTACCAGACCGTTGCTCTTCGCATCCTGGCCGGTCCAGACGTGGCCCTGCGCGATCTGGTCAATCTGGTCTGGCGTCTTTTTACGGGAATCCGCCACCAGCGTGATGAAGCGCTTATAGCCACTCTCAATGCTGAGCTGCATCATCTCGGACACCTCAGACGGCAGAGATTTAGTCACGGACACATCCGCCAGCGGCGAGGTGGAAACGCCGTCGGTATGAACGCCGAGATAATCCAGGCTGTTCTCTACGGTGTTGATCACGCCGAAGATGCCAATCGAGCCGGTCAGCGTGCTTGGGTTAGCCACAATGTAGTTGGCTGGCGTCGAGATCCAGTACCCCCCTGAAGCCGCCATGCCCCCCATCGAGACCACGACCGGCTTGCCCGCGGCACGCGCGGCGGCCAGCTCAGCACGGATCACCTCGGAGGCGCTTACGCTGCCGCCAGGGCTGTTCACCCGCAGGACAATCGCCTTCACTTTCGGATCCAGACGCGCATCGCGGATCTGCGACGCGGTGGTGTCCCCGCCGACGTTCCCCGGCGTTTCTTCACCGTCCATAATGGCCCCGTTAGCAAACACCACGGCGATGCTGTCACCGCTGTCATCCGGCTTTTTCGCGGCGTAGTCATACATGCTGATGGCGCTGTAGTTCTTGTCCTCTTTACTCCAGCCGAACTGTTTGGTCAGCGCTTTTTCGATTTCAGCGCTGGAACCCAGCCGATCGACCAGTTTGTTATCAAGCGCGTATTTCGCTGTATCGCCGTCCACTTTGCGCAGGCCCTCCAGCACACCGCGCGCGCCCGGGAAGACCTGCTCAGCGGTCATTTGACGGTTAGCGGCAATGGTGCCGAGATAGTTCTGCCACAGCTCGCCAATCCAGCGGCTGTCCGCTTCACGGGCGGCAGGGGACATATCATCACGGATAAACGGCTCCACGGCAGATTTATAGGTCCCGACGCGGAAGACGTGGGTAGTGACCTTCAGCTTGTCGAGCAGCGATTTGTAGTACAGACCATTTGTGGCGAAGCCATGCAGATCGACCGTGCCCTGCGGAGAGAGCCAGATTTTGTTAGCAAAGCTCGCCAGATAATATTGCCCCTGGGTGTAGCTGTCGCCGACGGCAATGACCGGTTTACCGCTGTCGCGGAATTCCCGCAGCGCTTTCCCGATGTACTGCATCGAAGGCTGATCGGCTCCGGCAAAATCTTTCAGATCCAGCACGATACCGGTAATGTTGCGATCGTCTTTGGCCTGACGGATCGTGTCGACGATATCAAACAGGGAGTTTTCCTGCAGGCGGTCTGAAGTCGCGCCGAACAGCTGGCGGCCAATCACGCCCAGACGATTGCTGGTCGATGGCTTATCAACAATCACACCGGTGATATCGAGGAGCAGTGCGCCGCGCGTCGAATTCTGCGCCTGGCTGGCGCTGCTGAGATGCATCCAGATACCTGCGCATACCAGGACCAGGAAGATGAAAAAGATATTCATCACCAGGTTACGGACGAAGTTGAGCAGTCGCCACGTCCATTTAAAGAAACCGGCAAAGATTCGCCAAAGGGTTCGCATGTATTCTCCCTAACCAGAAAAGGACTGTTTCCGTCGCCACAGGACGGTAATGTGCGGTTATCGTAATGACCCAACCGCCACTTGTCAGCAGGAATCGCCTGCCACGCTGTAACAAATTCTGCTGTCGTGTTAATTTTGTGAGTAAATTTCACGAAAGGAGTTAACCAATGGACGCACTTGAACTGCTTGTTAACCGTCGTAGCGCTTCCCGCCTGGCCGACCCGGCCCCCGTCGGCGAGCAGCTGGAAAACATTCTGCGTGCCGGAATGCGTGCGCCGGACCATGGCACATTGCAGCCGTGGCACTTCTTTATTATTGAAGGCGAAGGGCGCGACCGCTTCAGCCAGCTGCTGGAGCAGGGGGCGGTTGCCGCAGGCCAGGATGAGAAGGGGATTGATAAAGTCCGCAACGCGCCGTTCCGTGCGCCGATGATCATCGCGGTAGTCGCAAAATGCCAGGCCGACCATAAAGTGCCGGTCTGGGAGCAGGAGATGTCTGCCGGTTGCGCGGTAATGGCAATGCAGATGGCCGCCGTCGCGCAGGGCTTTAACGGCATCTGGCGTACCGGGCCGCTGACCGAGAGCGCCGCCGTGCGGGAAGGCTTCTCCTGCGGTGAACACGATAAAATTGTCGGCTTCCTCTATCTCGGCACCCCGCAGCTTAAAGCCTCCAGCACCATTAGCGTGCCGGACACCACGCCTTTCGTCAGCCGTTTTTAATTACACGCGCTAAACTGTCTGGATTCTGAGCATCCGCCGCAGAATTCAGACAGTCATACTTACCTCTTTATGGAATGAGCGCTACCATAGCGCGATTGAGATGACAGGAGACGTCCATGAGCGAGCAAACCATTCGTTTAACGCAATACAGCCACGGAGCCGGTTGCGGTTGTAAAATTTCCCCGAAAGTGCTGGAGACCATCCTGCACAGTGAACAGGCGAAGTTTGTCGACCCGAACCTGCTTGTCGGTAACGAAACGCGTGACGATGCAGCGGTTTATGACTTAGGTAACGGCACCAGCATTATCAGCACCACTGACTTCTTTATGCCGATTGTCGACAACCCGTTCGACTTCGGACGCATTGCGGCCACCAACGCCATCAGCGATATCTTCGCGATGGGCGGTAAGCCGATTATGGCGATCGCCATTCTGGGCTGGCCGATTAACACCCTCCCGCCGGAGATTGCCCGCGATGTCATCGAAGGCGGACGCTTTGCCTGCCAGCAGGCGGGTATTGCCCTGGCCGGTGGTCACTCTATCGATGCGCCGGAGCCGATCTTCGGCCTGGCCGTCACCGGCGTGGTGCCGACCGAACGCGTGAAGCGCAACAGCACCGCGCAGGCGGGCTGCAAGCTGTTCCTCACCAAGCCGCTGGGCATTGGCGTACTGACAACCGCCGAGAAAAAATCCCTGCTGAAGCCCGAGCATATTGGTCTGGCAACGGCAGTGATGTGCCAGATGAACCTTGCCGGTGCGGCATTCGCCAGTATCGACGGCGTGAAGGCCATGACCGACGTGACCGGCTTTGGTCTGCTGGGACACCTCTCTGAAGTCTGTCAGGGCGCGGGCGTGCAGGCGCAGGTCTGGTATCAGGATGTGCCGAAGCTGCCGGGCGTGGAAGAGTACATTGCTCAGGGCGCCGTTCCGGGCGGGACGCAGCGCAACTTCGCCAGCTACGGCCATTTAATGGGCGAAATGCCGGAAGCGTGGCGCAATCTGCTGTGCGATCCGCAAACCTCCGGCGGCCTGCTGCTGGCGGTGACGCCGGAAGCAGAAGCTGACGTTCAGGCAACGGCGGCCGAGTTTGGCATCACCCTGACGGCCATTGGCGAGCTGGTGACCGCCCGCGGTGGCCGCCCGATGATTGAGATCCGTTAATTCGATGCGGTTGTTTATTGCCGAAAAGCCGAGTCTGGCGCGAGCCATCGCCGACGTGCTGCCCAAGCCGCATCGCAAAGGTGATGGCTTTATCGAATGCGGTAACGGGCAGGTGGTCACCTGGTGTATCGGTCACCTGCTTGAACAGGCGCAGCCGGATGTCTACGACAGCCGCTACGCCCGCTGGAACCTCAACGATCTGCCGATCGTGCCGGAAAAGTGGCGTCTGCAACCGCGTCCTTCCGTCACCAAACAGCTCAACGTCATTAAGCGCTTCCTGCATGAGGCGACGGAAGTGGTCCACGCGGGTGACCCGGACAGGGAAGGGCAACTGCTTGTCGACGAAGTGCTCGACTACCTGGAGCTGGCACCGGAAAAGCGCCAGCAGGTGCAGCGCTGTTTAATTAACGACCTCAACCCGCAGGCGGTGGAGCGCGCGATTTCGCGCCTGCGCGCCAACAGCGAATTTATTCCCCTGTGTGTCTCCGCGCTGGCGCGTGCGCGTGCCGACTGGCTGTACGGGATCAACATGACCCGCGCCTACACCATCCTGGGACGCAATGCGGGCTATCAGGGCGTACTCTCTGTTGGGCGTGTTCAAACCCCGGTGCTGGGGCTGGTGGTGCGTCGCGATGAAGAGATCGAAAATTTCGTCGCCAAAGACTTCTTCGAAGTCAAAGCGCATATCGTCACGCCGAAAGACGAACGCTTTACCGCCGTCTGGCAGCCGAGCGATGCCTGTGAGTCATATCAGGACGAAGAGGGGCGGCTGCTGCATCGTCCGCTGGCGGAGCACGTGGTTAACCGCATTACCGGCCAGCCCGCGATCGTTACCAGCTATAACGACAAACGGGAATCAGAGCCCGCACCGCTGCCGTTCTCCCTTTCGGCGTTGCAGATCGAGGCCGCGAAAAAGTTTGGCCTGAGCGCGCAGAACGTGCTCGATATCTGCCAGAAGCTCTATGAAACCCACAAGCTGATCACCTATCCGCGTTCGGACAGCCGCTATCTGCCGGAGGAACACTTCGCCGGACGCCACTCGGTGATGAATGCCATTGGTGTCCATGCGCCGGATCTGTTGCCGCAGCCGGCGGTAAACCCGGATACCCATAACCGCTGCTGGGACGATAAAAAAGTCGATGCCCACCACGCGATAATCCCGACGGCGCGCACCAGCAACGTCAACCTGAACGACAACGAAGCAAAGGTCTATAACCTGATCGCGCGTCAGTATCTGATGCAGTTCTGCCCGGACGCGGTTTTCCGCAAGTGCGTTATTGAGCTGGAAATTGCCAAAGGCAAATTTATCGCCAAAGCGCGTTTCCTCGCGGAAGCGGGCTGGCGCACGCTGCTCGGCAATAAAGAGCGTGACGAAGAGAACGACGGCACGCCGCTGCCGGTCGTAGCCAAAGGCGATGTACTGCTGTGCGAAAAAGGCGAAGTGGTTGAACGTCAGACCCAGCCGCCGCGCCACTTCACCGATGCGACGCTGCTTTCGGCCATGACCGGGATCGCCCGTTTTGTGCAGGATAAAGATCTGAAGAAGATCCTCCGCGCCACCGACGGTCTGGGTACGGAAGCAACCCGCGCGGGGATTATCGAGTTGCTGTTTAAGCGTGGTTTTCTCGAGAAAAAAGGGCGCTATATCCATTCGACAGAGCCGGGCCGGGCACTGATTCACTCCTTGCCAGAGCTGGCCGCCAGACCGGACATGACCGCGCACTGGGAGTCGGTGCTGACGCAGATCAGCGAAAAGCAGTGCCGTTACCAGGACTTTATGCAGCCGCTGGTGGGGACGCTTTATCAGTTGATTGATCAGGCGCGCAGCACGCCAGTGAAGCGATTCCGGGGGATGGTTGCCCCGGGTGGCGGGGCGAAGAAACCGTTCAAAAAGAAAAAAAGCGCAGCCAAAAATACCACCGCTTAAACCGTAGGCCGGGTAAGGCGAAGCCGCCACCCGGCAAAAAGCAGCTCTGCGGCCTGAAAAAAGCCCGGTGGCGCTAACGCTTACCGGGCCTGCAAGGGCGAGAATGCAGCGAAACTAAATCACACCCTGCCCGATCATCGCATCGGCCACCTTCACGAACCCGGCGATATTGGCGCCGCGCACGTAGTTGGTCTGTGAAGCCTCACCGCCGTACTCCACGCAGGCATGGTGAATATCAAGCATAATGTGGTGCAGACGGGCATCCACTTTCTCCGCCTTCCAGCCCATTCTCGCGGCGTTTTGTGCCATTTCCAGACCGGATGTTGCCACCCCGCCCGCGTTCGCCGCCTTGCCTGGCGCAAAGAGTACGCCCGCGTCCAGGAACAGATCGGTCGCTTCAATGGTGGTGGGCATATTTGCCCCTTCCGCTACCGCCTTCACGCCATTGCTAATCAGCGTCCGGGCGGCATCCACGTCCAGCTCGTTTTGCGTCGCGCACGGCAGGGCGATATCCACCGGCACTCCCCACGGCTGTTTACCTTCCAGATAGGTCAGGCCAAACTCTCGGGCATAATCCGCCACGCGGCCGTCACGGCTGGCTTTGATTTCGCACAGACGCGCCAGTTTTTCTGCTGTGAAGCCAGCTTCATCCACCACGGTGCCGCTGGAGTCGGAGGCGGTCACTACGCGCGCGCCAAACTCCATCGCTTTCTCGATAGCGTACTGCGCCACGTTGCCGGAGCCGGAGACCGCCACGCGCATCCCCTCGAAGCTCAGCCCGTGACGCTTAAGCATCGCTTCAGTGAAATAGACCAGACCGTAACCCGTCGCTTCCGGACGAATCAGGCTGCCGCCAAACGACAGACCTTTGCCGGTAAAGACGCATGCGCTGTTGTTGGAGAGCTTTTTCATCATCCCGGCCATAAAGCCCACTTCACGACCACCCACGCCGATATCCCCGGCAGGAACGTCGGTGTCCGGCCCAAGGTGGCGATAGAGCTCAGTGACCAGCGCCTGGCAGAAGCGCATCACTTCGCCTTCGCTCTTGCCTTTCGGATCGAAATCACTCCCGCCTTTACCGCCGCCCATCGGCAGGGTAGTGAGCGCATTTTTAAAGGTCTGCTCGAAGCCGAGGAATTTCAGAATCGACAGGTTCACCGAGGGATGGAAGCGCATCCCGCCCTTAAACGGCCCAATGGCGGAGTTAAACTGCACGCGCCACGCGCGGTTGACCTGTACCTGATTGCGATCGTCCACCCACGCCACGCGGAACTGGATGACGCGCTCTGGCTCCACCAGACGTTCAAGCAGCGCCATCTGGCGGTAGCGCGGATTTTCCTCAAGGAAGGGCCACAGGGTGGTCATGACTTCACGAACGGCCTGGGCAAACTCGCTTTGGTGCGGGTCGCGCTGCTGAACATGGGCAAGAAAGCTTTCCAGAGAGCGTGTCTGATCCATAGATATAAGAACCTCTTATAATAATTTATGCGTGTGGCGGAGATGTTTTGTGTCGTTTTTTTGACTATACCACCCGCACCGCTTTGAGAGGCAAGCAGAAATTTAGGCCGAAAGGGAAATTAATGACAAGGCGCGCGTCATAACCAAAAGCGATGACGAGATAAATTAAAGATCCCGTCAGGATCTACCGTTATAGATATAAACGATGCAAAGGAAATTAAGTATATGAACCGTTTCGCAATGGCCGCGTTATGTTTGATGGTGTCCGCCGGGGCACAGGCTGATCGCATTCGCCCGGATGTCGAAGTTAACGTGCCGCCAGAGGTTTTTAGCGCTGGCGGACAGCGTGCGCAGCCGTGTAATCAGTGCTGTATCTATCAGGATCAAAACTATTCCGAAGGCGCAGTGGTCAGGGCGGATGGCGTGCTGTTGCAGTGCCAGCATGATGAGCGCACCCTCAGTACAAACCCGCTGGTCTGGCGTCGCGTAAAAGAATAAACGCTTCCAGGAGCGGTATATCCGCCGGGGCTAAATCATACGTGAACGCGTCTTCTGGCGTGCACCACACCAGCGCCGAGTGGTAGTGCGCCTTCAGCTCGCCGCTAAATTCCGGCACGTGCCAGGCGTGGAGGTGGATCAGCCGCAGCGACACTTCCCGCTGGTGGCTTGCCACATACCGCGCGGGCACGGCTTCAATGCCGAGCTCTTCGCGTAGTTCGCGGATCAGCGCTTCCTGCTGGGTCTCACCGGCTTCAACCTTCCCGCCCGCAAATTCCCACATTCCTGGCTGATCGGCATGTTCGGGACGCTGCGCCAGCAAGATCTTGCCCTCTTTTTCGAGGATGGCCGCAACAACATCGAGTGTTTTCAGCATGTTCGTCAATAATTAATAGCGAAAAACGACATATTATCGTGCCCTGCCAAAGAGTCCAGTCATCAGGAGAATCAGGTGAAAGAGACAGCCGCCTGGGTTGCGCCCATGGAAACCCTTCCCGTCAGCCTCAAGCCCATTGCTGCCATGCAGAAAAAACACTTCGGCGCGGTGCTGAACCCCACGCGCTGGTGGGGGCGTATGCCGCGTCTTTTCTGGCTGGTAGCGCTATTTGTCGGCTATCTGGAGCGGCGCAAGGCGCGTTTGACGCCGGTTCTGCGTTCGTTACTAATGACGCGGGTCTCGCAGATCTGCCACTGCGCATTTTGTATTGATGCCAACAGCCTGCGTCTGGCCGAGCGGAGCGGGGCGCTGGATAAAGTGCAGGCCGTCAACGACTGGCAAAATTCCACCCTGTTCAGCGAAGAGGAGCGCGCGGCGCTGGCCTATGCGGAAGCGGTCACCGCCACGCCGCCTCAGGTGGATGAAAATATCAAAAACCAGCTGAAGCGCCACTTTAGCGAAGAGACTATCACCGAAATGACGGCTCTGATTGCCTTTCAGAACCTTTCCGCCCGCTTTAACGCCGCGCTGGATATCCCGGCTCAGGGCCTGTGTGCCACGTTTAAAGGTGAACCGCATGCTGGATAAACATCTGCATCCACGGCTGAAGCCCGGGTTAAATCAGCTGGCCGCCGCGCTGGATAAACCGTTTATTACGCCTGATGGGTTAACGCTCACCGGGTTTGCGATTGGCGTACTGGCGTTACCGTTTCTGGCGCTGGGCTGGTATCTGCCAGCGCTGGTCGCCATTGTGCTGAACCGGCTGCTGGATGGTCTGGACGGTGCGCTGGCGCGTCGCCGTGGCCTGACGGACGCGGGAGGATTTCTTGATATCGCCCTCGACTTCCTGTTTTACGCGCTGGTACCGTTTGGCTTCGCGCTGGCCGCTCCGGCTGACAATGCGATCGCCGCCGCCTGGCTGCTGTTCGCGTTTATGGGGACGGGCAGCAGTTTCCTGGCCTTTGCCGCGCTGGCGGGGAAGCATAATATCGACAACCCCGGCTACGCGCACAAGTCGCTTTATTACATTGGAGGATTAACGGAAGGAACGGAGACCATCGCGCTGTTTGTGCTGTGCTGCCTGTTTCCGGCACACTTCACGCTGTTCGCCTGGGCGTTTGGCGCGTTGTGCTGGCTGACCACCACAACGCGCATCTGGAGCGGTTACGTGACGCTGAAGTCACTCCCCCGCTAGCGTGCGCTCTCCGGTCCACGCTCCCCGGTGGAGACCGGGTTCTGCGGATGGCTGCTCCATTCGTACCAGCCGCCGTCGTAGACGGCAACGTTTTGCCAGCCCATGGCGCGGGCGTACATGAAGGCTTCAGACGCGCGCCAGCCGGTGCCGCAGTAAAACGCAACGTGCTGCTCCGGCAGGATATTCCACGTCTTCCACATGGCGGCAATATCATCGGCGCTGCGCATGGTGCCATCCGGATTGTGGAAATCTTCCATGTGGGTCGCGTCGCTACCCGCATGGTCCCAGCGCGCACCGGCAATGTCACCTTTTGGCTTGATATAACTGTAGCCGCTGGTTTCACCGATAAACTCTGGCCAGGAACGAATGCTCACCAGGGATGCATCCTGACGGTGCAGCATTCCCCGGGCCTGTTCCATATCCACCATCAGCCGGGGCTGGCCCGGGATCGGCGCGCCAAAATCAGGGGCTGGCTTCACGTTCTCAGGCGTTCCGCGCTCAACGGGCAGGCTGGCGTCTGACCATGCCTTCCAGCCGCCGTCCAGAATACGCACATCCTTCACGCCCGCGTAGAGCATGATCTGCGCCACTCGCGCGGCGGCATATACGTCGCGACCGTACAGAATGACGGTGGTATCGTGACGGATCCCGTGCTTCGCCAGCATCGCTTTCAACTTTTCGTCAGCGACCTTATTCCACAGCGGTTCGCTTTCCACTTCATTGGTGTCGATGTAGCCCGCGCCGGGAATGTGGCTCAGGAGATAAAGCTTCGGCGCACCCCAGCCAGCCTCGATCACCTTCCACTCTCCGGCTGGTGCGGCGGTAACGGGTTTGTCCTGCTGCAACAGGTGGATCCACTGCGGATAAACCAGCTGTTTAAAATGTGCCAGACGTTGCAAACGGTCGGATTGTTGCAGGGCATCGCTCAGGATGGAAACGTGGGTAAAACCCGCTTTTTCCAGCCGCGTTTTGACGGTCTGGTTGTCATCATCATTGCCATAGAGCGCAATCGGCATGTCAGGCGTAAGCCGATGCTGTTTTGCCCAGCCGCTGAGCTGTTCATCGCTCATTGCCCCAAGCCAGCCTGCAGAGAGATTAAGCGCGGCGGGTTCATGCCCGGACGTTCCGCGCAGCGCCTGCGGCCAGCCGTTATAGAACGCACTGATGCGCGTATCAATTACCGCGCCGTTTTGCGCCTGGAGCTGGTCCAGCGTGAGGGAGTGGGGCATATCAGCCGCCATGGAGGAGAGTGAGGCGAGGCCGCAGATCAGAGCCAGCGCGGTCAGTTGAGAAACACGTTTCATCGAAAAACCTGACGTCATTAAAAGAGGGTGGCATTGTCGTCTCTCCTGAAGCCAAAAACATTGCGTTAGCACATTATTGCCAGCGAGAAATCTCAATCACCTCTCCGCCGGGCGGGATATCTTCCTCATCATGCGTGACCAGCACCACCGGGATCTTGCGCTGGCGAGTGGTTTCGAATACCCACGCCCGGAATGAGGCGCGCAGCGTTTTATCCAGTCGGCTGAACGGTTCGTCGAGCAGCAATGCCTGCGGCTGGGCGAGAAGGGCGCGCAGCAGGCTGACCCGGGCGCGCTCGCCGCCGGAAAGGGTCGCCGGATCGCTGACATAGTGGTTTGCCAGCCCGGCAGATTCAAGAGCCTGTTCTACCGCGTCGCGCCGCGCGCGTCCGGCAATGTGCGCCGGCAACGCCAGCATCAGGTTTTGCCCCACGCTGAAGGCGTCAAACAGCAGGGCATCCTGAAACAGAATGCCGATCCCGCGCGTTTCCACGGGGAGCATATCGCAGCGACGATCGTTCAGCCACAGCTCGCCGTGCGCCTTAAAATCAGCGGATAACGCGCCCACCATCCAGGCGAAAAGGGTCGATTTCCCGCTCCCGGAGGGTCCCATCAGCGTGAGAATCTCCCCTGCCGGGACGCGGAAGTTGACCTCACGTAAGAGTGGCGCAATGGTGAGATTTTTCACGTTCAGCATTAACGTAATCCTTGTCTGTGACGGCCCACGAACCGGGCGAGCAGCGCGGCAAGGGCAAATACGCTGCTGGTCAACAGCAACAGACCCAGCGCCCGGCTGGCGAGGATCGGAACGCTGCCGCCGCTGCTGAGGGCGACCGCCTCCGTCGTCAGAGTAGTAAAACGACCCGCTCCCAGCCAGAGGGTGGGCATGTACTGGGCCATGCTCACGGAAAAGCCGGTGGCAAAGGCCAGCAGTGCCGGACGAACCATCAGGGGACATTTCACTAACCAGAAAATTTTCGCCTGTCGCCAGCCCAGCGTTCTGGCGGTGAGGATAAGCCGGGGATCGAGCCTGCGCCAGGCCGGTTGCAGCACCAGGAGCATCCACGGGAGAACCCAGAGCATATGGCTCCAGAGCACCGCAGCGTACTGGCCGTCGATGCCCAGCCACAGCGCCACGGCATACTGCCCGGACACGAGGGGCAGCGCCGGGAGGGCAAGCGGCAGCCAGATCCACACCGCGCCGCGCTGGGGTCCCCACTCAAGCCAGATCATGAGGATGGCCAGCGCTGTCAGGCTGGACAGCAGTCCCAGTGAAAGGCTGTCGCTGACGGGGCCGATGTGGCCCCGGCGTGCCAGCATCAGCAGAACCAGCGCACAGAGCACGCCGCACAACGGCAGTAACCCGCCCAGCGTCCGTGCGGGCAACGCGGTATGCGAAGCGCGACGTACCCCGGAGGGGTCAGGCTGGGCGCGCCGCCATGCCGTCCAGAGGCCGTATCCCACCGCGGCAAGTGCGGCCAGCAGCAGGAGCAACACCAGACACAGCAACGTTCCTTTTGTCTGCTGCTGCGCATCGCCCTGGGTGAGCCACTGCCAGGCCAGCACCGCCAGCGTAGGTGGGTTGCCCGGCCCGAGCACGATCGCCACATCCACCACGGAAAGCGACCAGGCGAGCACCGCCAGCATCACGGCGCCCAGCGCGGGGGCGATAGCCGGGAGGACGAGCCAGTTAAGCGCCTGCATTCGTCCGTAGCCGAAGGTATGCAGGACAATTTTCTGCTGTGCGAGGCGCTTTTCAGGCAGCGCGGCGTAGATTGCCCACAGAACGAACGCGCTCTCTTTGACCGCAAGCGTCAGGCCAAGCCCGATACCGTAGCGGTCAAGCTGCGGCGAACAGACTGTACAGATCCGGTAAAACTGACCGCCTTCCGCAAACAGCAGCAGCGCGCTGGTGGCGAAGGCGACGTGCGGCACGGCTAACAGCCACGGCAGACGGGTGCTCAGGCGCTGCCAGCCATCACCCGGCCAGAGAAGCGCAAGCAGGCTCAGGGCGATAAACAGTGAATCCAGCGTCGCGATGAGGGTTGATACCAGCGTAGCGGCCAGCGCCTGCGGCAGCTGCGGGTCGGCAAACAGCGCCGCCCAGTTACTGAGAGAAAACGCCGGGGCCAGCAGCATGCCGCTGGCGGGAAGCAGTGGCAGATAGATGACCGCCATTGCCGCCCATACCAGCCCGCTTAGCGGGTTCCGTAGCGGCGAAGCCATTCCTGCTCCAGGGCGTTAACCCAGGCGGCGTGCGGTTCGGGAAGTACATCAGGCGTGCCTGAAGGGGTAAAGGCATGAAGCTGTTTTGCCGCTTTCGCAGGTAGTTTGGCACCATCCAGCACGCTCGGGTCACCCCAGACGGCAGGATCGGCTTTGCGGATCTGCGCCTGCGGTGACAGCAGGAAATTTGCCACCACTTTCGCCCCTGCGCTCGCACTGGCATTTGCCGGGATAGCGACAAAATGGACGTTGCCGATCATGCCTTTGAGAAAGCCGAAACTGTAGCTGTCGGCAGGCAGTTCACCGCTCGCCACCTTTTGCATCGCATGGGCGGGGTTAAAGGTGAGCGACAGGTTCAGGCTGCCGCTGGCAAGCAGCGTATCCATGCGCGCAGGCGACGGAGGAAAATCGTTCCCTTCGCGCCACAGCAGGGGATGCAGCGTATCAAGATAGTCCCACAGCGGCGCGGTGATCTCTGCAAAGGTGCCGTCCGGCGCGTTTTTTAACGCCTCCGGATGGGCGGTCAATGCCAGCAGAAGCTGTTCAAGAAACGCCGTGCCGGTAAAATCCGGCGGTCGCGGATAGCTCACCTTGCCAGGGTGCTGCTGAGCGTAAGCCAGCAGCGCGTGGGGATCTGCCGGGGGCGTCGGCATACTCGCTTTACGGGCGATGAAGGTTAACTGCGCGCCGCCCCATGGGGATTCCGCCCCATCGGTCGGGATGGCAAAATCTTCCGTGACCGGTTTACGGGTATCGACGTAACGCCAGTTGGGCAGGGTTTGCGCCCAGCCGGTGAGCAGCAGGTTTGCCTCCTTCAGCGTGCGGAAGTTTTCCCCGTTTACCCAGAGTAGATCCACCGACCCGTTACTGCTGCGTCCTGCGGCCTGTTCCGTCTGGATCCGCTTCACCGCATCGGCGGCATCGGCCAGATGAACGATCTTCAGGTTAATGGCGTAGTGCGTTTTCATCTCGCCGCTCACCCAGTCGAGGTAGCGGTTAACGGCCTCGTCACCGCCCCAGGCGTTAAACCAGACGGTCTGCCCGGTGGCCTGTTGCTGAATGGATTGCCAGCTTTCTGCGGCGAAGGCAGAGGTTGCCAGCAGCAGACTCGTCAGAAACGCGCAAAAACGCACCCGGCGCATAATGCCTCACTTTTTAATCGAAGGGATGTAACGGGAAAACAGCCAGCGAGTGACCAGCGGTAATAACCCTAATAGTGTAAAGGCGAACAGCAGTCCCGGCGACAGAATATCGCGCAGCGTGGTGAGTTTTCCCAGCTCGCGTCCGGCGTTCAGATAAATGACGGTGGCAGGTAGCATCGCAAGCTGGCTGACCCACCAGTAGTGACGCACCTGGATACGTGTTAGCCCCATCAGTAAATTGACCAGAAAGAACGGAAACAACGGCATCAGGCGCAGGGCAAAAAGGTAGCGCGCGCCATCGCGAACCATCCCCGCATCGATCGTGTTCATCTGTGCGGCAAAGCGCCGTTGCACCCAGTCACGCAGCAGATAACGGCTGACGAGCATGGCAAGCGTGGCGCCGAGCGTCGAGGCCAATGACACCAACAGCGTCGCCTCCCACAGGCTGAAAATCGCCCCGCCGAGCAGCGTCAGAAGCGCAGCCCCGGGTATCGACAGCGCAGAGACCAGAACGTAAACCGCAAAATAGATCAGCGCGCTCTGAAGGGGCGCCTGCTCCACACGATCGAGCAACGTTTGCTGGTGTATTTTTAACGTGTCGAGGGAGAGCATGCCCGGAGGAAGCAAAACAACGATCAAAACAAATGCGCCCAGAAGGGCGCACAGGAGACTGATTTTTTTAATATTCACTGAGGATTACAGCTTGAACGTTGCCCATACTGGCGCATGGTCGGACGGTTTTTCCATGCTGCGAATATCATAGTCGATACCGGTTTCGATGCAGCGTTCGGCCAGGGGGGCGCTCGCCAGCAGCAGATCAATACGCAGGCCCCGGTTGTCATCGAAGCCTTTAGAGCGGTAGTCAAACCACGAGAAGCGATCCTGCGTCTCCGGGTTAGCGGTGCGGAAGGTATCCACCAGCCCCCAGTCAAGCAAGCGCTGCATCCACTCGCGCTCTTCCGGCAGGAAGGAACATTTCCCGGTGCGCAGCCAGCGCTTGCGGCTGTCTTCGCCAATGCCAATGTCCAGATCAGTCGGGCTGATATTCACATCCCCCATGATCAGCACCGGATTATCTTTGTTGAGTTCGGTCGTAAGGTAGTTTTGCAGATCCTGATAAAATTTGGCTTTGGCCGGGAATTTGGTCGGGTGGTCGCGGCTTTCACCCTGCGGGAAGTAACCATTAATCACAGTGATGTTACCCAGCGGGGAAGGCAGCTCAGCCATGATGAGACGACGCTGTGCTTCTTCACCGTCACCCGGGAAGCCACGACGCACCGACACCGGCGTATCTTTGGTCAGCAGCGCAACGCCGTAGTGGCCTTTCTGACCGTGGTAAAAAACGTTATAGCCCAGCTTCGCTACCTCTTCGAGCGGGAACATATCGTCGTGAACTTTTGTCTCCTGCAAGCCGATCACATCTGGCTGATGTTGCTCAACAATCGCTTCGAGCTGGTGAGGGCGGGCACGCAGGCCGTTGATATTAAAAGAGACAAATTTCATAGTCGCTGCCAATGCAAGGTGAATAGTGCAAGGATGGTAGCAGAATTTACGTCGTCTGTTATCCGCTTCGCCCAATTACTGCGACAGATAATGCCGACGGTGCAATATTTGCACCATTTCGACGCGTTTTGCCCTCGAACAGGGCGTAAAGGACCGATAAATTTCGCGAGCGATCACAATTCCAGAATTATATTTGGCATGTGCATACTCTTTCTTGTTTTCGTGCGGCAAAGCGCCGCTTGCTGTAAAAATATTCACTATTTATGCATTAATAGTGAATAACTCCATATTGTAACTCATTGATATTCTGTTACCCAAATCCGTTTATGCATTTTTATCGCTGGCTGGCACGAACGCTGCAATCTACATTCACAGTGCAAACACTCAATTATTTAACATTTAAACAACCTTTTATTTACCGGATGAGGTCGCTATGTCTCTGTCAGTTACGCGTGAAAATTTTGATGAATGGATGATGCCGGTGTACGCTCCGGCGGCTTTTATTCCGGTACGTGGGGAAGGCTCTCGCCTGTGGGATCAGCAGGGCAAAGAGTATATCGACTTTGCGGGTGGGATTGCGGTGAATGCGCTGGGGCATGCAAACCCGGCGCTGCGGCAGGCGCTGAATGATCAGGCGGCGAAATTCTGGCATACCGGCAACGGTTATACCAACGAACCGGCGTTGCGTCTGGCGAAGAAGCTGATCGACGCCACTTTCGCAGAAAAAGTCTTTTTCTGTAACTCCGGCGCGGAAGCGAACGAAGCGGCGCTGAAGCTGGCGCGCAAATATGCGCACGATAAATTCGGCCCGCACAAGAGCGGCATCGTAGCCTTTAAAAATGCCTTCCATGGCCGCACGCTGTTTACCGTCAGTGCGGGTGGTCAGCCCTCATATTCTCAGGATTTTGCGCCGCTGCCGCCGGATATCCGTCATGCGGCGTATAACGATTTACACTCTGCCAGCGAGCTGATTGACGACACCACCTGTGCGGTGATTGTCGAGCCCATGCAGGGGGAAGGCGGCGTCATGCCCGCCCAGAAAGCGTTCCTGCAAGGGCTGCGCGAGCTGTGCGATCGGCATAACGCGGTCCTGATTTTTGACGAAGTCCAGACCGGCGTGGGCCGCACGGGTGAGCTGTACGCCTACATGCACTATGGCGTGACCCCGGATGTGCTTTCAACAGCCAAAGCGCTCGGCGGCGGCTTCCCGGTGGGGGCGATGCTGACCACCGATACATTCGCCAGCGTGATGACCGTGGGCACCCATGGCACCACTTACGGCGGTAACCCGCTGGCAACCGCTGTCGCCGGACAGGTGCTGGATATCATCAACACTCCTGAGGTGCTTAGCGGCGTGAAGCAGCGTCACCAGTGGTTTGTTGAGCGTCTTACCGCCATCAATAACCAGACCGGCATGTTCAAAGAGATCCGCGGTCTGGGGCTGTTGATAGGTTGTGAGCTTGCCCCTGAGTTTGCTGGCAAAGCGAAGCTGATTTCACAGGAAGCGGCAAAGCAGGGCGTGATGGTGTTGATTGCCGGCGCTAACGTGGTGCGGTTTGCCCCTGCGCTGATCGTCAGTGAGGAAGAGGTCAGAACCGGGTTAGATCGTTTTGCGCTGGCCTGCGAACAGGTGAAGTCCGGGGTGTCATCATGATGGTCATCCGTCCCGTTGCGCACGGCGATCTCGCCGGGCTTATGCAGCTTGCCGGTAAGACAGGGGGCGGGCTGACCTCGCTGCCTGCCGATGAAAAAACGCTGTCGGCGCGCATTGAGCGCGCCCTGCAAACCTGGCAGGGGACGTTGCCAAAAAGCGAACAGGGCTATGTGTTCGTGCTGGAAGAGACCGACACGGGAACCGTGGCGGGGATTTGCGCCATCGAGGTGGCCGTCGGGCTTAACGATCCGTGGTACAACTACCGCGTCGGCACGATGGTCCACGCCTCGAAAGAGCTGAACGTCTACAACGCGCTGCCGACGCTTTTTCTCTGTAATGACCATACCGGCGCCAGCGAACTCTGCACCCTGTTTCTCGATCCGGACTGGCGCAAAGAGGGTAACGGTTATCTGCTCTCCAAATCGCGCTTCATGTTTATGGCCGCCTTTCGCGACCGCTTCAACGAAAAAGTGGTCGCGGAGATGCGCGGCGTAATTGATGAGACGGGCTACTCGCCGTTCTGGGAGAGCCTGGGCGAACGCTTCTTCTCCATGGAATTTAGCCGGGCGGATTACCTGTGCGGTACCGGTCAGAAGGCGTTTATCGCCGAGTTAATGCCGAAGCATCCTATTTATACCCATTTCTTAACGCCGGAAGCGCAGGCGGTGATCGGCGAAGTTCACCCGCAAACCGCCCCGGCCCGTGCAGTGCTGGAGAAAGAGGGTTTTCGCTACCGCAATTACGTCGACATCTTTGACGGCGGTCCAACGCTGGAATGCGATATTGACCGCGTACGCGCCATCCGTAAAAGCCGCCTGGTTGAGGTTTCAGAAGGCCAGCCCGCGCCGGGCGAGTGGCCAGCCTGCCTGGTCTCGAACGAGAATTACGCCAACTTCCGCGCCATGCTGGTGCGAACCAACCCAACATGCGAGCGTCTGGTACTGACGGCTGCGCAACTGGATGCCCTGAAATGTAACGCTGGCGACACGGTTCGCCTGGTGCGGCTCTGCCCTGAGGAGAAAACAGCATGACTCTATGGATTAACGGTGACTGGGTAACGGGCGAAGGTGATGCGCGGACAAAAACTAACCCGGTCGGCCAGGAGGTGCTCTGGTCGGGGAACGACGCCAGCGCCGGGCAGGTTGAGCAGGCCTGCCAGGCTGCACGCCGCGCGTTTCCGGCATGGGCGAAACGGCCATTCTCCGAGCGCCAGGCGCTGGTTGAGAAATTTGCTGCGCTGCTGGAGGCCAATAAAGCAGAGCTGACCCGCATCATTGCCTGCGAAACGAGCAAGCCGCGCTGGGAGGCAACCACCGAAGTGACGGCGATGATCAATAAAATCGGTATATCGGTGAAGGCGTACCATGCCCGCACCGGTGAGCAGCATACCGGGATGCCGGACGGCGCCGCCACGCTGCGCCACCGTCCGCACGGGGTGTTGGCGGTGTTTGGCCCGTACAACTTCCCCGGGCATCTGCCGAACGGGCATATTGTGCCTGCGCTGCTGGCGGGAAATACCGTTATCTTCAAGCCGAGTGAGTTAACCCCCTTAACCGGAGAAGCGGTGGTAAAACTCTGGGAGCAGGCAGGGCTGCCGCCGGGCGTGCTGAATCTGGTGCAGGGCGGGCGTGAAACCGGTCAGGCGCTGAGTGCGCTGAGCGACATTGACGGTCTGCTGTTTACCGGCAGTGCCGGAACGGGTTATCAGCTGCATCGTCAGCTGGCGGGGCAGCCGGAAAAAATTCTGGCGCTGGAGATGGGTGGCAACAACCCGCTGATTGTGGAAGATCCGGATGATATCGATGCTGCGGTCCACCTGACCATTCAGTCGGCATTCATTACCGCCGGACAGCGCTGCACCTGCGCCCGCCGCCTGCTGGTTAAACGCGGCGCGCAGGGGGATGCGTTTCTTAAGCGTCTGGTGGAGGTGAGCGGGCGTCTGGTTCCCGCGAAATGGGATACCGAGCCGCAGCCGTTTATCGGCGGGCTGATCTCCGGGCAGGCGGCGCTGAACGTGCTGAAAGCGTGGCAGGAGCACGTGGCGCGTGGGGCGAAGACCCTGCTGGAGCCGAAGCAGGTAATGCCGGGCACGTCGCTGCTGACGCCGGGGATTATTGAGATGAGTGCGACGAGCAACGTGCCGGATGAAGAGGTCTTTGGCCCGCTGCTGTGCGTCTGGCGCTATGACGATTTTGAGTCGGCGATCGAGATGGCCAACAACACCCGCTACGGTCTGTCGAGCGGCCTGATATCCCCGCATCGCGAGAAATTCGACCAGCTGCTGCTGGAAGCGCGCGCCGGGATCGTGAACTGGAACAAACCGCTGACCGGCGCGGCGAGCACCGCGCCGTTTGGTGGCGTAGGGGCATCGGGCAACCATCGCGCCAGCGCCTGGTATGCCGCCGATTACTGCGCGTGGCCGATGGCAAGCCTGGAAACCCCGGCGCTGACGCTGCCGGAGACGCTGAATCCGGGGCTGGATTTTACAGAGGGTGACGCCCATGAAAGCGCGTGAGGTTAACTTTGACGGACTGGTGGGGCTGACGCACCACTATGCCGGGCTGTCGTTCGGCAATGAAGCTTCGACGAAGCACCGTTTCCAGGTCTCGAACCCGAAGCTGGCGGCCAAGCAGGGGCTATTGAAAATGAAGGCGCTGTCCGATGCCGGTTTCCCGCAGGCGGTGATCCCGCCGCAGGAGCGGCCGAACGTGGCCGTGCTGCGCCAGCTGGGCTTCAGCGGTACGGATGAACAGGTGGTTGAAAAAGCCGGTACGCAGTCCCCACAGCTGCTTTCCGCGGCCAGTTCAGCCTCTTCAATGTGGGTAGCGAATGCCGCCACCGTCGCGCCGTCGGCGGATACGCTGGACGGCAAAGTGCATCTGACTGTCGCTAACCTGAACAACAAATTCCACCGCGCCAGCGAAGCGGAGACCACCGGGCGCGTGCTGCGCGCCATTTTTAATCATGATGCGCATTTTGAGGTGCATTCGGCGCTGCCGCAGGTCGCGATGTTTGGCGACGAAGGGGCGGCAAACCACAACCGTCTGGGTGGCGATTACGGCGATCCGGGTTTGCAGCTGTTTATCTATGGACGGGAAGAGGGCGGCCACGCCGCGCCGGTTCGTTATCCGGCGAGACAAACCTTAGCCGCAAGCCAGGCGGTTGCACGGCTGAACCAGGTTAATCCTACTCAGGTGATTTTTGCCCAGCAAAATCCGCAGGTGATCGACCAGGGCGTTTTTCATAACGACGTGATTGCCGTTTCCAACCGTCAGGTGCTGTTCTGCCACGAGCAGGCGTTTGCCCATCAGGAAAAGTTGCTGGCCACGCTGCGCGAACGCGTGCCGGGATTTATGCCGATTCAGGTGCCCACGCAGGCGGTAAGCGTGCAGGATGCGGTCGAAACGTATCTGTTCAACAGCCAACTGCTGAGCCGGGATGACGGCAGCATGATGCTGGTGCTGCCGCAGGAGTCCCGCAACCATCAGGGCGTCTGGCGCTATCTCAGCGAACTGGTGCAGGCGGATAACCCGATTGATGAACTGCGCGTGTTTGATCTGCGGGAAAGTATGGCCAACGGCGGGGGACCGGCGTGCCTGCGACTGCGCGTGGTGTTAACGCCGGAGGAAATGCAGGCCGTGAATCCGGCGGTGATGATGAACGACACGCTGTTCAATACCCTCAATGACTGGGTGGACCGCTACTATCGTGACCGTCTGGTTCAGGCCGATCTGGTTGATCCGCAGCTGCTGCGCGAAGGCCGCGAGGCGCTGGATGCATTATCAACCATCCTGCAACTGGGATCGGTTTATCCGTTCCAGCGCTAAGGAGACGATATGGAAAACTTTCTGGCGCTGACGCTGGCTGAAGAGACACCGGAGCGGCACGAGGGGGAAGGCCCCTCGTTCCACTGGCGATGGCTGGGGCCGGGCGTGCTTGAACTGACGCCGACGGGGCAATATAACCTGTCGCTGCTGCTTTCTACCGGCATTCACGGGAATGAAACCGCGCCTGTGGAGATTGTCGATCTGTTGCTGCGCGCGCTGTATCGCGCAGAGATCACGCTGCACTGCCGTCTGCTGGTGGTACTGGGAAATCCGCCTGCGCTGGCGCAAAACAAACGGTATCTCGTGAGCGACATCAACCGAATGTTTGGTGGCCGCTGGGCGCAATTTCCACAGAGTGATGAAACGACACGTGCGCAATGGCTGGAGAAGGTGGTCACGGCGTTTTTTGCCGGGGCGGGGGAAACGCGCTGGCACCTCGATCTGCATACCGCCATCCGCGCCTCGTACCACGTACGTTTTGGCGTGTTACCGCAGCGCCATCAGCCGTGGGATGAGGCGTTTCTGACCTGGCTTGGCGACGCGGGACTGGAAGCGCTGGTTTTCCACCAGACGCCGGGCGGCACGTTTACCCACTTCACCTGCGAGAATTTCGGCGCGCTGTCCTGCACGCTGGAGCTGGGAAAAGCGCTGCCGTTCGGGCAAAACGACCTGACGCGTTTTGCCCCTACGCATCAGGCGCTTCGGGCGTTGCTCGCAGGGGTTGCGCCGGAACCCACCCGGGAACCCGTCGTGCGCTATCGGGTCGTACAGCAGATCACGCGTCAAAGTGAAGCTTTCCAGCTTCATATGGCGCCCCATACGCTGAACTTCACGCCGTTTCGCCAGGGCGTCCTGCTGGCGGAAGATGGTGAGACGCGTTATGCGGTACAGAACCCCACGGAATATGTTTTATTTCCTAACCCGTCAGTCGCGTTTGGTTTACGAGCCGGGTTGATGCTGGAAAAAATGCCCTGATCGTCTCCCCTCGCGCAGACCGGAGGGGAAACGAAGAATTAATTTCTTAACGTTAAAAGCGCTCTGGAAGTGTTTGCGGAATATTCCTGGAGAATTGCTTTATTATTAAACGGCACTTCGCTATACTCCTCCACAATCTCTTTAAAATCATCCTGTTGAATATTTTTGTTTCATCTCTCCACGCTTTTTCCTTAATTTCTCCATAATTGGCGAAAACGTGTTTTTTATACTTTCATTGTTTTACCGTTGCTCTGACTAATTGACGATAAACCCCGTAAAGTTAATCTCGTCAACACGGCATAGCGCCGAAGAATAACTGAAAGTAAGGAAAGACATTATGCGTAAATTAACTGCACTGTTTGTTGCCTCTACCCTGGCTCTGGGCGCTACCAGCATGGCGTTCGCCGCCGATACCGCGACCACTACCGCCGCGCCGGCAGAAGGCAAAATGATGATGCATCATAAAGGCAAGCCGGGTATGCATCATGAGATGATGATGTTTAAAGATCTGAACCTGACCGATGCGCAGAAGCAGCAGATCCGCGACATCAGGAAAAGTCAGCGTGACCAGATGAAACGTCCTCCGCTGGAAGAGCGCCGCGCGATGCATGACATCATTGCCAGCGACAGCTTCGACAAAGCAAAAGCAGAAGCGCAGATCGACAAAATGGCCGAGCAGCATAAAGCGCATATGCTGGCCCACATGGAAACCCAGAACAAGATTTACAACATTCTGACGCCGGAACAGAAAAAGCAATTTAATGCCAATTTTGAGAAGCGTCTGACAGAACGTGCAGCGCCGGAAGGTAAAATGCCTGCACCAGCCGAATAATCGGTTCACTCTCTTAAGACCGCCGGGCTCCTGTCTACACAAGCGAAAACGCTGTGGACAGGACCGGCGGTTTTTCTTTTGCCCCATGCCTAAGGTCTGGCCATACCGTTGCCGATAATACGTCTGTGAAAATGCCCTGGCGCACGGTGCGTCCTTCAGGAGTGGTCATGGAATTCTTTGATATCCGTAAAATACCCGTCAGTCTCTGGCGTAACGGCGCGGGTGAGACGCGTGAGATTTGCTGTTTCCCTCCCGCGACGCGGGATTTTTCCTGGCGGGCCAGCATCGCCTCCATCGCCAGTAACGGCGAATTCTCCGCGTTTCCGGGCGTTGACCGGGTGATTACGCTGCTGGAAGGCGGCGAGGTGACGCTGGATGCGGGGAGGGCGTTTTGCCATACCCTGAAACACCATCAGCCTTACGGCTTTGCGGGCGATTTGACGGTGAAAGCCGTGCTCACAGAGGGGCAGATGTCGATGGATTTCAATGTCATGACCCGACGGGAGCACTGCCAGGCAAAGGTGCGCGTTGCTACCCGAACGTTCACTACCTTCGCATCACGCGGTGGCGTGGCGTTCGTATTAAGCGGCGCCTGGCAACTGGGCGATAAATTACTGACCGCCGATCAGGGCGCCAGCTGGCAAGAGGGCAGCCATACCCTCCGTCTACTGGAAACGAAGGGGTCGCTGCTGTTAAGTGAAATTACCTGGCTGCCGGGTCATTGAGCATGACTATCTCATATTTACCGGTTAACAGCGGCTTACAGAGAATTTTGTAGCCATCCTGATCGAACCCGGCAGGTGTGCGCAGCAGGGCGGCAGCGTCATCCAGACTTTCAACCGCGCCAAGCCAGAGCCAGTTGCGGATGACGTGATAGTGCGTCATCGCATCGCGGGTCTCTTTCAACGCCACCGCGCCTTCCCACGGCCAGCAGTTGACGCTGATTGAGGCCAGGCCAGCCATAAACCGGGCATGATGTTCTTCAACGCTCTCTTTTCCACAGCACGCCCCGGCGCAGCGTTTCAACGCGGAGCGGAAACAGGCGCGACCGCGGGTAGTCGCTTCCAGTCCTAACAGGCCGTAACAAAGCTGTAATTCATCAGCAAGGGATTGCAGAGTTTGCAGTGCGGCACGTTTGTTGGCAAACAGACCGTAAAGATTCGGTTCATGCGAAAAATCCACTTCCCGGGCATAAACAACCTGCGGTTTTCCCGCGTTAACCTGCAAGGAACACAGCTGGCGGTTGCGGCGCAGGCGTTTGTTAAACAGCGGCTGCTGTTCCTTGATGAGCCGGGCTTCGAGCAGAAGCGCGCCCAGTTCACCTGCCGTCTCGATCCAGGTGATCCGCCGGGACTGTCTGAGCATCGACGCTTCGTCCGGCGTACGCAGGTGCGACATCACCCGACTGCGGATATTTACGCTTTTGCCGATATAGAGCGGCATGGTGTCGCTGTCGCCGTGGAAGAAATAGACGCCAGGCTGTTTAGGCAGCGCCTCAAGCCAGGGGCGAAGATGCTCGGGATATTCGTAGATAGCCGCCGCTTCAAACTCAAGACGCGGGGCGGATTGACGCCTGCTCACATACTGCTCCATATACTGTTCAGGCATACAGTGTAGCAGGTGTTTGGTGGTTAAAAAAGAGCCGGGTGGCGGTTACGCCTTACCCGGCCTGCAAAACTGAGTTACCGTTTTGCTTTTACTTTTTCCAGAAATCATCAAACACCGTAATGGGTGGACGGCGTTTGTGCTCGGTTTTCAGATACCAGCCTTCAATAATTTTTGCGGTACCTTCGTCGAGCGTTTTGCCTTCCAGATAATCATCGATGTTGTCATAGGTCACACCCAGCGCGGCTTCATCCGGCAGGGAAGGGCGATCGTCTTCCAGGTCTGCCGTTGGCGCCTTCTTATACAGGTGCTCCGGGCAGCCCAGCGCCGCCAGCAGTTGCTTACCCTGACGCTTGTTCAGGCGGAAGAGGGGGTTGATGTCCGTGCCGCCATCGCCGTATTTGGTGAAGAAACCGGTGATGGCTTCCGCGGCGTGGTCGGTGCCGACGACGACCCCTTTGGTCATCCCTGCGATACTGTATTGCGCTTTCATGCGCTCACGGGCTTTCTCGTTGCCACGAACAAAATCGCTCAGTTCAATGCCAGCTTCACGCAAGGCCTGCTCGCTTGCCAGTACCGAACCTTTGATGTTTACGGTAAGAACACGGTCCGGCTGAATAAAGGCGATCGCATCCTGACAGTCCTGCTCGTCGGCCTGCACGCCATACGGCAGACGTACGGCAATAAATTGCAGTGCGGTGTCACCGGTCTCGTCACGCAGCTCGGTGATGGCCATCTGGCTTAGTTTACCGGCCAGAGTGGAGTCCTGACCGCCGCTGATACCCAGTACCAGCGTCTTCAGGAAAGGGTGTGCGGACAGGTAAGCTTTCAAAAAATCAACGCTTCGACGGATCTCTTCTTTGGCATTAATCGCAGGTTTCGCGCCCAGCGCCTGAATAATTTCTTGTTGCAGAGCCATTACGCCCTCCCTATGCAGAACCAAACAGAAAGTGTGATCTGTTAAAACTAACCCTTTGTCGGGGAAACGACAAGGATCACAGTTTTGAGTGTACTGTTTTACAGCGATTTAGCAGCTTATCGTTGTTTTATTAGAATTTTCCGAAATTCGTCTGGCGTAACTCGCAAAGTTGAACAATAGTAATTTTTATCCCATGCTTAGTTAACACGCTGATAAACAAGAGGACGGAATATGAACAAGAACGTAGCAGGAATTTTAAGCGCAGCGGCGGTACTGACTATGCTGGCTGGGTGTACAGCTTACGATCGCACCACAGATCAGTTCACACAGCCAGTGGTAAAAGACGTCAAAAAAGGCATGACGCGTTCCCAGGTTGCAGCCATTGCCGGTAAACCTTCTTCAGAAGTCACTATGATCCACGCGCGTGGCACCTGCCAGACCTATATTCTGGGTCAACGTAATGGTAAGGCAGAAACCTACTTTGTCGCCCTGGATGATACCGGTCACGTGATCAATTCGGGCTACCAGACCTGCGCTGAATACGACACCGATCCACAGGCACCTAAGGCGCAGTAACCGCGCTTGCCTGAAAGTGTTAACAAACCGGCCTGATGGCCGGTTTTTTTATGCATACGTAAATCTTATTTCTTAGCGCGAAATATTTGCCTGAAATGTGAAGGTAGTCAACAAGCCAGGTCAATGAGAGACAATTTGAGTCTATCCAGAATTATCCCCTCCCTGTACCATTGCGTATACTCACTTCAACGACAAACAATGTTCAGCACACTGCCCGTCAGCCAGGATAGCGAGTCGAGTGATAGCGCGACGGCGGTCAGACCAATAAGAGGGAAATTATCATGGAAAAGAAACATATCTACTTGTTCTGCTCTGCGGGCATGTCCACTTCGCTGCTGGTTTCAAAAATGCGCGCGCAGGCCGAAAAATATGAAGTCCCTGTGGTGATTGAGGCGTTTCCGGAAACGCTGGCGGGCGAAAAGGGTCAGACAGCAGATGTAATTTTACTCGGGCCGCAAATCGCTTATATGCTGCCAGAAATTCAACGTTTGCTCCCTAATAAGCCGGTCGAAGTGATCGATTCCGTTTTATACGGCAAGATTGATGGTTTAGGTGTATTAAAAGCTGCTGTTGCGGCGATTAAAAAAGCTGCTAATTAATTTTTTATTTTTCCCGTCAAAGAGTTATTTCACACACAATACGCCGTAACGGTCGTTGCGGCATTTAAGGGTATTTTCCTATGAGTAAAGTCATCGCTTCACTTGAAAAGGTACTCCTTCCTTTTGCTGTTAAAATAGGAAAGCAGCCTCACGTTAATGCCATTAGGAACGGCTTTATTAAATTAATGCCGTTGACATTAGCCGGGGCAATGTTCGTTTTAATTAACAACGTTTTTCTCAGCTTTGGAGAAGGTTCCTTTTTTTATTCATTAGGAATTAGGTTAGATGCTTCCACTATTGAAACCCTTAATGGTTTAAAAGCCATTGGCGGCAACGTATACAACGGTACGTTGGGTATTATGTCGCTAATGGCGCCTTTCTTTATCGGAATGGCGCTGGCGGAAGAGCGTAAAGTGGATCCGCTGGCGGCGGGCTTACTGTCCATTGCCGCGTTTATGACCGTCACGCCGTACAGTGTAGGCGACGCTTACGCCGTGGGCGCCAACTGGCTGGGTGGGGCAAACATTATTTCCGGTATTATTATCGGACTGGTGGTGGCCGAAATGTTCACCTTTATTATTCGCCGCAACTGGGTTATCCGCTTGCCTGATAGCGTTCCGGCCTCTGTTTCTCGTTCATTTTCCGCGTTGATACCGGGCTTCATTATTCTCTCCATCATGGGGATTATTGCCTGGGCGCTCTCTCACTGGGGGACTAACTTCCACCAGATCATTATGGACTCTATCTCAACGCCGCTGGCGTCGATGGGTAGCGTGGTCGGTTGGGCGTATGTCATCTTTACTTCCCTGCTGTGGTTCTTCGGCGTGCATGGTTCACTGGCACTGGCGGCGCTGGACAGCGGTATTATGACCCCGTGGGCACTGGAAAACGTCGCGCTTTACCAGCAGTACGGCTCCGTCGATGCGGCGCTGGCGGCCGGTAAAACCTTCCATGTGTGGGCGAAGCCGATGCTTGACTCCTATATCTTCCTGGGCGGTACCGGGGCGACGCTGGGTCTGATCATCGCGGTCTTTATTGTCTCTCGCCGCGCCGACCATCGTCAGGTTGCGAAGCTGGCCCTGCCGTCAGGCATCTTCCAGATTAACGAGCCGATCCTGTTTGGTCTGCCAATTATCATGAACCCGGTGATGTTCATTCCATTCATCCTGGTTCAGCCGCTGCTGGCCGCGATTACGCTGACGGCGTATTACCTGGGCATTATCCCGCCGGTGACCAACATTGCGCCGTGGACGATGCCAGCTGGTCTGGGCGCGTTCTTCAACACCAACGGTAGCGTGGCCGCCTTCCTGCTGGCGATATTCAACCTCGGGATTGCAACCCTGCTCTACATGCCGTTCGTGGCGATTGCGAACTGAA
>WAAG01031012.1:0-83509 GCA_013390105.1 Tichodroma muraria
CTTCAAACAAGGCTGCAACGGTTATCGATGAAGAAGAGAGCGAAGAGGATATCGCCCTCGCACTGAAATTCTAAAATTGCACGGCGCGGGGCAACCCGCGCCAGCGTAAAGGAGCTTAAAGATGTTAGATTTAGAGAGTATCGTTGCCGAAGAAACCGCAGTGAACGATCTGGAAGAAGTGGTGATGGGGCTCATCATCAATTCCGGGCAGGCGCGAAGCCTGGCGTATGCGGCGCTTAAGCAGGCTAAGCAGGGCGATTTTGTTGCCGCGAAAACCATGATGGAGCAGTCCCGTACGGCGTTAAACGAAGCGCATCTGGTGCAGACGAAACTCATCGAAAGCGACCAGGGCGAAGGAAAGATGAAAGTGAGTCTGGTGCTGGTACATGCGCAGGATCACCTGATGACCTCCATGCTGGCGCGCGAGATGGTAGCGGAGCTCATCGAGCTTCACGAGAAGATGCAGTAAGTCTGAACAGGCACCAGGAGGTCAGCACGATGGAAATCAAAACCGCACATGAGCAGCAGCTGTTTAATGGCAAGAATTTTCACGTGGTGATTTACAACAAAACGGAGAGCGCCAGCGGTCTGCACCAGCATGACTACTACGAGTTCACGATTGTTCTGACCGGCCGCTACTATCAGGAGATCAACGGTAAGCGCGTCCTGCTTGAGCGTGGCGATTTCGTCTTCCTGCCGATGGGGTCCTATCACCAGAGCTTTTATGAGTTTGGTGCGACGCGCATTCTTAACGTAGGGGTGAGCAGGCGTTTCTTCGAGAAGCACTATCTGCCGCTGGTTCCGTTCTGCTTTGTGGCGTCACAGGTGTATCGCGTTAAAAATGAGTTTATGACCTGGATTGAAACGGTTATCGCCTCGCTGAATTTCCGCGACAATGAATTTGATGAATTTATTGAAACCGTGACGTTCTACGTCATGAACCGTCTTCGCCATCATCGTGAAGAACAGCAGATGGTGGATGATATTCCTCAGTGGCTGCGCAGTACCGTGGAGCTGATGCACGACAAAGGACAGTTCAGCGATAACGCCCTGGAAAACATGGTGGCGCTGTCGGGTAAATCGCAGGAATATTTAACGCGCGCCACGCAGCGCTATTACCGTAAAACGCCTGTTCAAATTATTAATGAAATCCGCATCAATTTTGCCAAAAAACAGCTGGAAATTACTAACTACTCTGTCACCGATATCGCTTACGAATCGGGTTACAGCAGCCCCAGCCTGTTTATTAAAACCTTTAAGAAAATGACTTCATTCACACCGAACAGTTACCGCAAAAATTTAACGGTAATTAATTAACTTTCGGCGGTTATCCGCCAGGAATATTGACGTAATGGCTTGCCCAAATAGCGGGAAGAGTACGCTATACCTTGCAGGCGATTACCCTGATAAGCTAAGGGAGAGTTTATGCAAAAGAAATTAAAAGTCGTAACCATTGGTGGCGGCAGCAGCTATACCCCGGAATTACTTGAAGGTTTCCTGAAACGTTATCATGAATTACCGGTCAGCGAATTATGGCTGGTGGATGTTGAAGAAGGTCAGGAGAAGCTAAATATTATTTTTGAACTGTGCAAACGCATGGTTGAAAAAGCAGGCGTGCCTTTAACCGTGCATAAAACGCTGGATCGCAGCCTGGCGCTGAAAGATGCTGACTTCGTGACCACCCAGCTGCGCGTCGGCCAGCTGAAGGCGCGTGAGCTGGACGAGCGTATTCCGCTGAGCCACGGTTATCTGGGCCAGGAAACCAACGGGGCAGGTGGCCTGTTTAAAGGTCTGCGTACTATTCCGGTCATTTTTGACATCATTAAAGACGTGGAAGAGATCTGCCCGAACGCGTGGGTGATTAACTTTACCAACCCGGCCGGGATGGTCACCGAGGCAGTCTATCGTCACACCGGTTTCAAACGCTTTATCGGCGTCTGCAATATTCCGATCGGCATGAAGATGTTCATCCGCGATGTGCTGGCGCTAACCGATAACGATGAATTGTCCATTGACCTGTTCGGCCTGAACCACATGGTCTTTATCAAAGATGTGATTGTGAACGGGCAATCGCGCTTTGCGGAGCTGCTTGATGGCGTTGCCTCTGGTCGCCTGACCGCGGCCTCGGTGAAAAACATCTTCGATCTGCCGTTCAGCGAAGGGCTGATCCGCTCCCTGAATCTGCTGCCGTGCTCGTATCTGCTTTACTACTTCAAGCAGAAAGAGATGCTGGCGATTGAAATGGGCGAATACTACAAAGGAGGCGCACGCGCTCAGGTTGTACAGAAAGTAGAGAAGCAGCTTTTTGATTTGTATAAAGATCCGAACCTGAACGTCAAACCGAAAGAGCTTGAGCAGCGCGGTGGGGCATACTATTCAGATGCCGCGTGTGAAGTGATCAACGCCATTTACAATGACAAGCAGGCCGAGCACTATGTGAACGTTCCGCATCATGGGCACATCGACAATATCCCGGCAGACTGGGCCGTGGAGATGACCTGCATCCTTGGGCGCGAGGGTGCAAAACCGCATCCCCGCATTACCCACTTCGACGATAAGGTGATGGGCCTGATTCACACCATCAAAGGCTTTGAAGTGGCGGCGAGCAATGCGGCCCTGAGCGGCGAGCTGAATGACGTGCTGCTGGCGCTGAACCTGAGCCCGCTGGTGCATTCTGACCGTGACGCTGAAAAACTCGCGAGTGAGATGATACTGGCGCATGAGAAATGGCTGCCAAACTTTGCTGCAACGGTTGAGAAACTGAAACTCACACACCGTTAAGAGGAGGCGCGATGGAAAACCTGCTGATCGTCAATGCCGATGATTTCGGCCTGTCAAAAGGGCAGAACTACGGCATTATCGAAGCCTGTCGCCGGGGCGTCGTGACCTCTACAACAGCGCTCATCAACGGTGAGGCGGTGGAACATGCGGCGCAGTTAAGCCGTGAGCTGCCCGAACTGGGCGTGGGCATGCACTTTGTGCTGACGCTTGGGTTGCCCCTTTCACCGATGCCGGGGCTGACGCGCGACGGGCAACTGGGTAAATGGATTTGGGAAATGGCGGAGCAGGACGCTTTGCCGCTTGATGAGATTGCCCGCGAGCTGGACTGCCAGTTTAACCGCTTTGTGGATGTGTTTGGCCGCGAGCCCACCCATATCGACAGTCATCATCATGTGCATATGATCCCGGCGATTTTCCCGCTTGTGGCAGAATTTGCCAAACGTAAAGGCGTGGCGATGCGCGTGGATCGGGAGGTGCGCGGACTGCCGGACGTTGCGGTGACGTCAACGGAGGGGTTCAGCAGCGCATTTTATGGCGACGATATCGACGAAGCGCTGTTCCTGAAGGTGCTGGATGCCTCCGCCGCAAAAGGGGAGCGCTCGCTTGAGGTAATGGCGCATCCGGCGTTTGTCGATAACATCGTACGTAAGAGCGCCTACTGCTGGCCGCGTCTGGCGGAACTGGACGTGCTAACGTCGGCGTCGTTGAAGTATGCGATTGCCGAGCGTGGGTATCGTCTGGGGACGTTCAGGGATTTGTGAGCAAAATAAAGCCCGGGGACGGCTTCGCCTTACCGGGCCTACAACATCAGTCGAAATATAGGCCGGGTAAGCGTATCGCCACCCGGCTTTTTTTACGCCGGTATCTGGTCAATCTTGCTGCTGCGCGACCACACGCGGTGCGCGGCGAGCAGGTCAAACAGCCGGGTCATAAACGCATCGTCAATGTTATCACCTTCGACAATGCCTTCTTCCCCTTGAGCCGGTACCTTCAGCAGCGATTTAAACTTCCGCGCATCGCCTGCGAGGGCGATTGGCTTCAGGTGCTTATAGGCTTCCAGCAGATAATAGGCGGCATCACCGTTACCGAGCAGACTCTCAACGTCGCCGCACGGCATAATCACCGCATCAACCGTCAGGGACGGTGCCCCGGCAAAGGTCGCGGCAATCGGCAGGACGGAGCCATCATCGGCCGTCACTTCACCCATGCGTGAGTAAAGCAGTTTGGCGTGTACGCCCTGAGTCTTGAGCGCCCTCATGATCCCCAGAACGTCGCTGGCGCGCGGTTTATCGTTCAGCAGGATAGCCACTACGCGGCCTTTGATCGACCCGCCAGGTACCGCGTACAGGCTCAGGGACGGATCCTTCTTCAGCCCGTTCACGTCTTTAGGCGGTGCAGCATGGCATTGCTCGTCAGTCAGCGTAATGCCGAGATTATTCGCCACGCCCTGAGCAAGCTGGATATCAATATGCGCCAGATGGTCGACCACGCGCTCGCGAATGTAGGTACGCACCACTTTGCTCAGCTCGAAGCTGAAGCCGCCGATAATGTGCTGCTGTTCGATCGGAGTCTGGCTGTTCCAGAACAGGCGAGGCTGAGCGTAATATTCGCCGAATGACGGGCTGCGCTCGCGAATTTTTGTTCCGTCCACGCGCTCCTGATACGACTCGAATCCGCCACGTTTTGGCCCCGGCGGGGTTTCACGCGGCCAGTTATCGTTAATGGAGTTCGGCTCGTAGTTCGCCGGGTTGGTATCGATATCCTGGCGATGCATCCCGTCACGCTGGAAGTTATGGTACGGACAGGTCGGACGGTTGATTGGGAGCTCATGGAAGTTAGGTCCACCAAGACGGCTGATCTGCGTATCGGTGTAAGAGAACAGACGACCCTGCAGCAGCGGATCGTTGGTGAAGTCCAGCCCCGGCACAATATGGCCCGGGTGGAACGCTGCCTGCTCATTTTCCGCGAAGAAGTTATCCGGGTTGCGGTTAAGCACCATTTTACCCACCAGCTGAACCGGCACCAACTCTTCAGGAATAAGCTTGGTCGGGTCGAGCAGGTCGAAGTCGAATTTGAACTCGTCTTCTTCCGGGATCAGCTGTAACCCCAGCTCGTATTCCGGGAAATCACCGGCTTCAATGGATTCCCACAGTTCGCGACGGTGGAAGTCCGGATCGCGTCCAGTCAGCTTCTGCGCTTCATCCCACACCAGGGACGCTTTCCCCGCGACCGGTTTCCAGTGGAAACGCACAAACGTCGCTTTACCTTCAGCGTTAATCAGACGGAAGGTATGAATACCAAAGCCTTCCATGGTGCGATAGCTGCGCGGGATCCCCCGGTCAGACATCGCCCACATCACGTTGTGAAGGGTTTCCGGTTGCAGGGAGACGTAGTCCCAGAATGTGTCATGCGCACTTTGTCCCTGCGGTATGGCCCAGTGTGGTTCTGGTTTTACCGCATGGACAAAGTCAGGGAACTTATGCGCGTCCTGTATGAAGAAAACCGGAGTGTTATTCCCGACGAGGTCGAAAATGCCCTCTTCGGTATAGAATTTGGTGGCGAAGCCGCGGATATCACGCACCGTGTCGGCCGAACCCGCGCCGCCCTGTACGGTAGAGAAACGCACAAACACCGGTGTGATTTTGTTCGGATCGGAAAGGAAATCTGCTTTGGTGATCTCCTTCAGGCTCTTGTACGGCTGGAAATAGCCGTGCGCCGCGGAGCCGCGAGCGTGGACGATACGCTCAGGGATACGCTCATGGTCGAAATGGGTGATTTTTTCGCGCAGGATGAAATCTTCCAGCAGCGTCGGGCCGCGCGTTCCGGCGCGCAGGGAGTTCTGATCATCGGCAATGCGAACGCCCTGGTTCGTGGTCAGCGCATGGCCTTCACCGCCCTTGCGGTGAGGATCGAGCGATTTCAGCTTTTCGTTTTCCGTTTCCGGGGCTTTCATGCTGCCCGGGGCGGTAGGCTGTTCACCCGGTGCGGATGGACCCGGTGATGGTTTGTGTGAGCCGTCGGCTGGGGCAAGTGAGTCCATTCCCGGTTGAGATTCTTCAGTCCCATGAATGGGTGACTGATGTGGTTTATCATTGTTCGACATTGCACGCTTCTCCTTTGTTCATTCCTAAAAACCCTATTAAGGATAGAACAATGTTAAGAATTAGCAGGCGAACTAAGCGTTTTCAGATATTGATTAGCGAAAGGAGCCATCTGCGATACGTCAGGCGCGACGGGCGGGGGGAGAATCGGCTATGATAGAAATTTCCTGCTTTAAGAATTTGCTTTAGTGAACCCGTCGCTTATGAAACCTCTTCGTCAACAAAACCGCCAGGTTATTAGCTATGTACCCCGCGTTGAGCCCGCGCCGCCAGACCATGCCCTGAAGGTGGATGGTTTTCGCGATGTCTGGATGCTGCGGGGTAAATACGTTGCCTTCGTGCTGATTGGCGAGCACTTCCGTCGCTCCCCTGCGTTTACGGTGCCGGAATCGGCGCAGCGATGGGCAATGCAGACCCGCCAGGATGAAGAGGTTGAAGAATAACAGCCATAAAAAAACCGCCCGATGGCGGTTTTTTTATTTCAGCAGTGATTAACGATGTGCCAGTTCGGCATCATCTTCACTGTCGAGAATCGTTTTGTCGGTCTGCTTCAGCCACTGGCTGGTCAGGGTACCGGCGGTCATTGAACCACTCACGTTCAACGCGGTACGACCCATATCGATCAGTGGTTCAACAGAGATCAGCAGGGCAACCAGCGTTACCGGCAGCCCCAGCGCAGGCAGAACGATCAGCGCAGCGAAGGTCGCGCCGCCGCCCACGCCCGCAACACCGGCGGAGCTAATGGTCACGATACCGACCAGCGTCGCAATCCAGACCGGATCCAGCGGGTTAATACCCACGGTTGGGGCAACCATCACGGCTAGCATCGCCGGGTAGAGACCCGCACAGCCGTTCTGCCCGATGGTGGCGCCAAAGGAGGCCGAGAAGCTGGCGATAGACTCGGGTACGCCCAGACGACGTGTCTGTGCTTCCACGTTCAGCGGAATCGATGCCGCGCTGGAACGGCTGGTGAAGGCGAAGGTCAGCACCGGCCAAACTTTGCGGAAATATTTCAGCGGGCCAACGCCGTTCACCGCCAGCAGGATGCCGTGCACAACAAACATGATGCCCAGACCGAGGTACGAGGCAATCACAAAGCTGCCAAGCTTGATGATGTCTTGCAGGTTAGAACCTGCCACGACTTTGGTCATCAGCGCCAGGACACCGTACGGCGTCAGCTGCATGACCAGACGCACCAGCTTCATTACCCAGCTTTGCAGGGTATCGATGGCAGTCAGAACCCGCTCGCCTTTCGGCGCATCGTCCTTCAGCAGCTTCAGCGCAGCCACGCCCAGGAACGCAGCGAAGATCACTACGCTGATAATGGAGGTTGGGCTTGCACCGGTCAGGTCAGCAAACGGGTTTTTCGGAATGAAGGAGAGCACCATCTGCGGAACGGTCAGATCGGCCACTTTACCCACGTAGTTGGTCTCAATCGCCGTCAGACGCGCGGTTTCAGCGCTACCCTGCACCAGACCTTCAGCAGTCAGGCCAAACAGATTGGTAACCAGCACACCCACCAGCGCCGCAATCAGCGTGGTGAAGAGCAGGGTGCCAATGGTCAGGAAACTGATTTTACCCAGTTGAGAAGCATTATGCAGGCGGGCTACGGCGCTCAGAATTGAGGCGAATACCAGCGGCATAACGATCATTTGCAGCAGCTGTACATAGCCGTTACCGACAATGTTGAACCACTGAATGGAATCTTTCAGTACCGGGCTGTCGGAGCCGTAAATAGCGTGTAAGGCCAGGCCAAACACCACGCCCATGACCAGACCAACCAGTACCTTTTTCGCCAGGCTCCACTGTTTGTGGCGAGCCTGGGCGAGAAGCAATAGCAATACGACGAACACAACAATGTTCGCGATGAGTGGAAAATTCATCCCCGTTCTCCTGATTTATTATACGGTCGGTTTTTACCGAACCTGTTGGCGCAAGGTTATCAGAAGTGTGATGTGGCGCTTATATCCATATGGAATGGTTTATGACAAAAGTGATTGTATTGCCGGTTTAATGCTCAATCTGGTGATTAATAAAACGATTGAACTGAAATTGCAGCGAGTTGATCATCTGCGATGACCAGCGCACTGCACCATTTTCGGGCAATGTCTGCGGCATCCAGACGGCATAGGCAAACAGCGCCATGCACAGAACGCGCTCCAGCTGGTTGCCTTTTTGCGGCACGAGGATTGGCAGGCGGAAACGCCAGCGGCAGGGCCAGAGCAGCGGAACGCCCGCTGGCGTCAGCATATCGGCGAGGATATGGCTTAAGTAGCCGAGCACCATGCCCTGAATGGCATCCGCCGGGACTATCCAACTCTCGGGAACCTTCAAATAGAAGAGTGTAAGCAGGCCAAATACGGCCAGCAGGCTGTGGGTAAACCCGCGATGACCAAAGGCTCTGGCGATGGGTTTTGAAATCCACTTCAGCCGCTGACCAAGGAATGATTTTGGATGATCGATGTCCGGCAGCAGGCAGGTCAGCACGGCAGAAGGGACAATATGCCACCAGTCCCCCTGCGCCAGCACAGGGGTCAGTTCAGCGTTTTTAGCAAACACTGCACAGGCAAGTGAAAAAAGCAGGTGGCCTTCCGCCGTCATGATAAAACCCGGTAAACTGTCAATCCATACAGTATAGGGTTTTTATACAGTGTGTGAAAGAGGTGACGGTGTAACTCTTTGTCACAAACCGGCGGTTAGCGCGCCAGCCAGCCACCGTCTACGGCAAGGGTATGGCCGTTAACGTAATCCGACGCCGCCGAGGCCAGAAACACCACCGGACCCTGTAAATCCTCCGGAAGTCCCCAGCGGCCCGCCGGAATACGGTCGAGGATCGCCTGGCTGCGCTGCTCATCATCGCGAAGTTGTTGGGTGTTATTTGTCGCCATATAACCCGGCGCGATAGCGTTCACGTTAATACCTAGCGGCGCCCATTCGTTTGCCAACAGGCGGGTGAGCCCGAGGACGCCGCTTTTCGAAGCCGTATAGGACGGCACCCGAATGCCGCCCTGGAAGGAGAGCATGGAGGCAATGTTAATGATCTTGCCGCCCTGACCCTGCACGATAAACTGTTTCGCTACTGCCTGAGAGAGGAAAAAGACCGATTTCAGATTGAGATCGATGACCTCGTCCCAGTCCTTCTCGCTAAATTCCAGCGCATCGCACCGACGAATGGTGCCGGCATTGTTAACCAGAATATCGATGCGGCCCATCTCTGTGACGGCGGTATCCACGACGCTCTGAATACTCTCATGCTTGCCGAGATCGGCGCGAATTGCGATAAAGCGCCGTCCCAGCGCCGTGACGCGCGCTGCCGTTTCGTCAGGAACCTTGCGGTTTACCCCCACGATATCGCATCCTGCCTGGGCGAGGGCAATGGCCATGCCTTGCCCCAGACCGGTATCGCACCCGGTCACCATCGCCACTTTTCCTGCCAGAGTAAAAGCATCCAGTATCATACGCGCCTCAGAAGTCAGGTTATTGTCATTCTGCACGTAAGGATAGGAGTCTGGAATGAGAAAAGCAAATAAAGTAAAACGTTGTTTTGATTTTGTGATACAGGCAGCCGAAGCTGCCTGAAAGAGCGTTACTCTCCGCGCAGATGGCGGGCAGTCAATTCTTCAAGAGACGTCAGCCTGACATCCGCGAGGGCAAAGCGGGGATCGTGTCGGCCTTCTTCAGCCGGCACAACGATGGAGCGCATACGTGCGGCTTTGGACGCCACCATGCCGTTAACCGAATCTTCCAGCGCCACACAGGTAAGCGGATCCAGCCCCAGTTTCGCGGCGCAGTCCATATACACCTGCGGATGTGGCTTGCTGTAAGGAAGCTTTTCGGCCGAGGCCAGCGCGTCGAAGCTGTCGCGCAGCCCGAACATCGTCAGCACTTTTTCCAGCATATGCAGAGGTGAGGCAGAGGCAAGCCCCACTTTCAGCCCTTGCGCCTTGCACAGGGCGATAGCGTCGCGTACGCCCGGTAACAGAGGCTTATTCTCTTCTACAAGGGAGATAGCACGGTTGATAATGCGCGCCGTAACTTCGTCGCGATCCGGGCCAACCCATGGCTGGTGGGCATACCAAAGGTCAACCACCATATCGATGCGCAGCCCCAGAGTATCGGGAAGCTCATTACGACGACTGATATCGACGCCGAGGCTGGCCATCACGTCCAGTTCAGCCCGATCCCACAGGGGTTCGGAATCAATCAACAATCCATCCATGTCAAAAATAGCGGCAAGTATCTGGCGCGGTGTCGACATTACAACATCTCCTTATCTTGGGGGTAAGACGAACGGTGCTAAGCACAAGCAATTTAGCATATTGCATTCAAAGATCGGGCGAAAATGACCGACAGCAGGTAGACTTAGGCACAAATAACGCGTCTTTATGAAGAGGAACTAATGACGTATCAACAAGCTGGACGCATCGCAGTCTTAAAACGTATTGCTGGTTGGGTTATTTTCATTCCCGCCCTGATTTCAACGCTGATCTCCGTACTTAAATTTATGTACGATCACAGCGAAAAACAGCCGGGCATTAATGCCGTCATGCTCGATTTTGCCCACGTCATGATTGAGATGATGCGGTTTAACACCCCATTCCTGAACGTCTTCTGGTTCAACTCGCCCACCCCGGATTTTCATCACCAGCTGAATGTCGGGTTCTGGATAATCTATGCATTGATCTTTATCGCGATGGCGTTGCAGGCCTCCGGCGCGCGCATGAGTCGCCAGACCCGCTTTTTACGCGAAGGGGTGGAAGATCAGCTGATACTTGAGAAGGCGAAAGGCCCTGACGGGATGAGCCGCGAGCAGATCGAATCGCGCATTGTCGTTCCGCGTCATACCATTTTTGTGCAGTTTTTCCCGCTCTATATCCTGCCGGTTATTATCATTGTGGCCGGGTATTTCTTCTTTACGCTGCTCGGCTTCCTGTAATGTCAAAGGGGGCGTATTGCCGCCCCCTCCCGCTATGCCGCCAGGATACGGTCCAGCGCCCGCTGGGCATTCACCAGATGACTCCCGCCAAACAAAATCGCCCGGTTTAGCAAGGTGTACAGCTGATAAACCGGCTGACGTTCAAGGAAACCCGCAGGTAACGGCGAGACAGACTGATAGCCATCATAAATTTGCGGCGGCTGTTCAGGGTGCAACGGCAGCATCGCGAGGTCACATTCTCTGTCGCCCCAGTAGCAGGCCGGGTCAAATATATAGGGACCATCAGGCCCAAGCGCGCAGTTGTTCGACCATAAATCACCGTGCAGAAGGGAAGCCTGAGGCTGATGCGAAGCCAGACGCTGCTGAATGTGTTCAACAATCGCGTCGATGTTGCCGAACGCTAGTCCCTTTTCAGCGGCCAGCTCCAGCTGCCAGCCTATGCGCTGCTCGGCAAAAAAAGTCGACCAGCGGCGTTGCCACGCGTTTGGCTGTGGGGTGGTTGAGAGGTCGTTATCGAAATCGAGCCCAAACTGAGGTTGATCGCTCCACTGGTGCAAACGGGCGATCTGTTGGCCGAGAATAAAGGCGTTGTGCGCATCCAGAGGGCGCGCCGGAAGATAGTTCATCACCAGAAAGCTGTAGTCACGATCGCTGCCAACGGCTAAAACCTGTGGAACGTTGACTGTTTTACTGCGCGATAACAACTCAAGCTGATCGGCTTCGGCCGTAAAAATGGGGAGCAATTCGCGCTCATCACATTTTACGAAGAGATCGCGCCCGGCGTAACGTAAATGCCATGCGGCATGGATCTCTCCGCCTGGCAGTTCGTTACGCAGTTCAATTTCACCTTCACCCAGTTGCTCACTTAAAAGATGACTGATAGCCTGCCACATGATGTCTCTCCCATGTTGTCTGCCAGATCATAAAGTTAGCGCAAAACGGCTATAAAAAAACAGGAACTAACGCACAACTGAGCGGTTTAATTTTGTACAGGGCACTTATTGCTCTTTTTTATGCCAGTTTTCCCAGCTATCCACATCAATTTCCGTGGCTTTGTCAGTCACGCTTTCCACCAGGCTACTGGCCAGCGCCTTCACCTCCTCCTGACTCAGCGGGCTTATCAGGCCAAAGGCCAGCGAGCCGAGATCGTGAATATTGCCCTCATCGTCCGTCAGCGTGAGCAGAAAATTCGCCCGCGTGAAAGCGTTGTTGAGTTCATTCAGTTCGGTCAGCGATGCTTCATGAATATTGACGGTTACGACGTAGCGGGTGATATCACCACTGCTCATAATTCACCTCGTTGTTATCCTGAAAGTTTTCTTAGCATAGTCGATAAGCCATATTTGGCGACTTCCCCCTCCACGGGAAGGGGAAGCACGTTCAGCTTCTCGCCAGGTAATCGACAATTTTCTGAGTATCCGCAAGCGAACACAGACGGGTTCCCTGATTGATGGTGGCAGCGCTCCCTGCCGCGACGCCATAGCGTGCCATCTCCAGAAGCGAAGCGCCCTGCGCCAGCTTCAGCACCATCGCGCCAACCATACTGTCACCGGCACCCACGGTACTCTGACTTTTCATCGGCGGTGGAACAACCTGCACGCAGCCCGTCTTGTCGACGGCCAGCGCACCCTGAGGACCGAGAGAGACTACAACGCGATGCGCTTTGCCCGTGCGTACCAGCTCTTCTGCGGCAGTACGCACGTCATCAGGCTGGTTGAGCTCGCGATTGACAAGCGCACTGAGCTCTTTCTGGTTAGGTTTGACAAGTTCAAGTTGTCCGGGCTCTAACGCCGCCTTCAGGGCATCGCCTGAGCTATCGACAATGCAGCGGATGCCGCGCTGGAGCACCGCCTGAACCAGTGCCGTCAGCTTTTCTGTTTTGACGCCCGGCGGCAGGCTACCGCTGATCACCAGCAATGAGCCGCTTTCAATGGTCAGCACTTTCTCTTCCAGTTGACGAAACTCATCATCGCTCAACTTCGCCCCTGGCATCACAAAACGATATTGCTCGCCGCTGGATTCAACATGGACATGCAGGTTTTGCCGGGTCCAGTCTCTGGCGTCAACGGTATCTACGGCAACCTGTTCATCTGCCAGCAACGCAACCAGATGCTCACCCGTGGCGCCGCCAGCGGGGAAGATGGCGGTTGCTTTTCCGCCGAGATGGGTAATGGCACGCGCCACGTTAATGCCGCCGCCGCCCGGCTCAAACACCGGCGCGCTACAGCGCAGCTTACCTTCCGGATAGATTTGCGGCGTCATGGTCGCAGAGTCGAGGGAAGGGGAGAGCGTCAGCGTGTAAATCGAAGCCATCATGACCTCCTTTTATCATGGGTTATTTTAAGCCTGGCACCGTTTGGCAGGAAGGCAACGTAAATAACAGTATGATTTTAAAAATGAATGCTGACAAAAAACCTTGGCCGGGTATATACATTAAATCGCATTTTGGGATCGTTCTTATTCAAAAAATGAAAGAAGAAATTATTGCTATGTTATTTGCGGCTTTTTATAATTTGTTACCTTTCTATGGTCGCCTTGTCATTGATCCGCAAGAAAGTTTCCGAGACCGTGACGGTCTCTTTTTATGTTGTACGGACTCCTAAAATAAATGAAGCTTTTGAAGACAGTACCCGCAGCACTGATGCTGGCGGGTGGCGTATTTGCGTCACTGAATGCAACCGCCGATGATACCGTTTTTACTGTCATGGACGATCCCTCCACTGCCAAAAAACCCTTTGAAGGTAACGTGAATGCCGGGTATCTGGCGCAATCCGGTAACACGAAAAGCTCCTCCATGACCGCAGACAGCACCCTGACCTGGTACGGCAACACCACGGCCTGGTCGCTGTGGGGCAATGCCAGCAACACGTCTGCTAACGATGAACGCTCCTCTGAGAAATACGCGGTAGGTGGGCGTAGCCGTTACAACATGACAGATTATGACTACCTGTTTGGGCAGGCGAGTTGGCTTACTGACCGCTACAACGGCTATCGCCAGCGCGATGTCATGACTGCGGGTTATGGTCGTCAGTTCCTGAATGGACCGGTGCACAGCCTCCGTTTTGAATTCGGTCCGGGTGTCCGTTACGACGAGTACACCAACGGCGAAGATGAAACCCAGCCGCTGGGTTATGCATCGGGCACCTACGCATGGCAAATGACTGACAACGCGAAATTCACCCAGGGTGTGTCGGTGTTTGGTGCTGAAGATACAACGCTGAACTCTGAAAGTGCGTTGAACGTGGCTATCAACGAACACTTTGGACTCAAGGTGGCGTACAACGTAACCTGGAACTCATCACCGCCTGATTCCGCGCCGGAACATACCGATCGCCGAACCACGATTTCTTTAGGTTATAAAATGTAATTTCTTCGGGCCGGGACTATTCTCGGCCTGTTTTTTATTTTTTGAAACTGTGCTTATTTATATTAAACGGCGTTTTGAAATAATAGGCATGCTTTCGTCTTCATAATTTCTCCATAATTAGGCGACCAGGCCTTATTCAGTTTATTTGACACGATTTGATAAATAATTTGACTAGGCAAAAGTGTGATCCAGATCTACACTTACGGCACAGGCAAAAAACTCGCCTCAGGCATTTCTGCATTAATTAAGTATGAGAACAGAATTATGAAAAAAATCAAAACCGCTACAGCAGCGATGGTGCTTTCCGCACTTTCATTTGGCGTATTTGCTGCTGATAATATGACGCAACCTGCCAGTGACGTTAACAGCCCAGTCGGGATCGCTAAAGCCTCTGATGTTGAAGCAGGCTCCAACATTGCCCCTGGCTCCCAGTCTACCGGCCAGTCAATGAATGATGCATTTGATGTACACAAGCTGGTGGCGGGTGAGTGGTCCTGATATTTCTATTGCCACATGTGATGGAATATATACGCTGTCCCAGCCTGGCGAAAACCGGATTATGACGTACCGGTTTTGGACCATAAATTATCGTAAAGATAGTTAAGATTTATTCAGTAAATTCACGGCACGTTTTCGCTGACATAATATTAGCCCCAGATCATCGCGGCCCAACGCAGCAGCAACATCGCGCCGCAAATAGCGATTAACACCACGACCATTTTCCAGTGCTTAACGGCAAATCTTTTTGTTGGCATAACCCATTCCTTGTCAGTTGATACCCTTAGTCTACCAAAGTCTGCGCCAGAAAGCGCTTTACCCGGGACAACAGGTTATGCCAGAACAGCGGTTCGGCTTAAAACCAGTGGAATCTGTCGGCCAGTATCAATACCAGACCAGCAGCGGAAAGTAGATTCAATATCACAACGGTTCTGCTCGATACATTCATGTGATACCCCTTCGATGTTTAAGGACCAGATCAAGAATAGCTCAGCACTTTCGGATTGCGAGCCCCCGTCAACAAAAGTTCATGAACGCAGACATAAGGATGAGCGGTTCAAATCGGTCGCGGGAAGGTGCATTCGCCCTGTTAATAGTGTTACCATTACGCTGCTTGCCGTAAATCCGCATTTATCTGAATCGGCAGGTGCATGATGACGAACCAATTTGACGATTGTTGGTCAGATGGTTTCGTAATCTACTGTTTAATCACGATTATTTTCTTTGTATATGCTCTTATGTGTGGGGCATCACTGCAAATAAGGATATAAAATGCCTGTAATTACTCTTCCTGATGGCAGCCAACGCCATTTCGACCACGCTGTAAGCCCAATGGATGTTGCCCTGGATATCGGTCCTGGACTCGCAAAAGCAACCATTGCAGGCCGCGTAAACGGTGAGCTGGTAGACGCGTCCGATCTGATTGAAAGCGATGCAACGCTTGCGATCATCACCGCGAAAGACGAAGAAGGTCTGGAGATCATTCGTCACTCCTGTGCGCACCTGTTAGGTCATGCTATTAAGCAGCTGTGGCCCAACACCAAAATGGCGATCGGCCCGGTTATCGACAACGGCTTCTACTACGACGTTGACCTTGACCACACCCTGACACAGGAAGATATCGACGCGCTCGAAAAACGTATGCATGAGCTCGCCGAAACGAACTATGACGTCATCAAGAAGAAAGTCAGCTGGCATGAAGCGCGTGAAACCTTCGTGAAGCGCGGCGAGAGCTATAAAGTCTCGATTCTTGATGAAAACATCGCTCATGATGACAAGCCTGGCTTGTACCATCACGAAGAATATGTCGACATGTGCCGTGGACCGCACGTGCCGAATATGCGCTTCTGTCATCACTTCAAACTGATGAAAATCGCAGGCGCCTACTGGCGTGGCGACAGCAACAATAAAATGTTGCAGCGTATCTATGGTACCGCATGGGCCGATAAGAAAGCCCTGAACGCGTACCTGCAACGCCTGGAAGAGGCGGCTAAGCGTGACCACCGTAAAATCGGTAAGCAGCTTGACCTGTATCATATGCAGGAAGAAGCGCCGGGGATGGTGTTCTGGCATAACGACGGCTGGACAATCTTCCGTGAACTGGAAACGTTCGTGCGCTCCAAGCTGAAAGAGTACCAGTATCAGGAAGTGAAAGGCCCGTTCATGATGGACCGTGTGCTGTGGGAAAAAACCGGCCACTGGGACAACTACAAAGATGCGATGTTCACCACTTCGTCTGAGAACCGTGAATACTGCATCAAGCCAATGAACTGTCCGGGCCACGTTCAGATCTTCAACCAGGGTCTGAAATCCTACCGCGATCTGCCGCTGCGTATGGCGGAGTTCGGTAGCTGCCACCGTAACGAGCCATCAGGTGCGCTGCACGGGCTGATGCGTGTTCGTGGCTTTACTCAGGATGATGCGCATATCTTCTGTACTGAAGATCAGGTACGTGATGAAGTTAACGCCTGTATTCGTATGGTCTACGATATGTACAGCACCTTTGGCTTCGAGAAGATCGTGGTCAAACTCTCAACGCGTCCGGAAAAACGTATCGGTAGCGATGAGACATGGGATCGCGCAGAAGCGGATCTCGCCGTGGCGCTGGAAGAGAACGGTATTCCGTTCGAATACCAGCTGGGCGAGGGCGCATTCTACGGTCCAAAAATTGAATTTACCCTGTATGACTGCCTCGATCGCGCATGGCAGTGCGGAACGGTACAGCTGGACTTCTCCCTGCCGCAGCGTTTAAGCGCCTCTTATGTTGGCGAAGACAACGAGCGTCAGGTGCCGGTTATGATTCACCGTGCGATTCTCGGTTCACTGGAGCGCTTCATCGGCATCCTGACTGAAGAGTTCGCGGGCTTCTTCCCAACCTGGCTTGCGCCAGTGCAGGTAGTTGTGATGAACATTACCGATTCTCAGGCGGATTACGTTAAAGAATTGACGCAGAAACTACAAAATGCGGGCATTCGCGTAAAAGCAGACTTGAGAAATGAGAAGATTGGCTTTAAAATCCGCGAGCACACTTTACGTCGTGTCCCGTATATGTTGGTCTGTGGTGATAAAGAGGTGGAAGCAGGCAAAGTTGCCGTTCGCACCCGCCGTGGTAAAGACCTGGGGAGCCTGGACGTAAGTGAAGTGATTGAGAAGCTGCAACAAGAGATTCGCAGCCGCAGTCTTCAACAACTGGAGGAATAAGGTATTAAAGGCGGAAAACGAGTTCAAACGGCACGTCCGAATCGTATCAATGGCGAGATTCGCGCCCAGGAAGTTCGCTTAACAGATCTTGAAGGTGAACCACTGGGGATTGTGAGTCTGAGAGAAGCGATCGAAAAAGCTGAAGAAGCTGGAGTAGATTTAGTTGAAATCAGCCCTAACGCCGAACCGCCAGTTTGTCGTATTATGGACTACGGCAAGTTCCTTTATGAAAAGAGTAAATCTTCTAAGGAACAGAAGAAGAAGCAAAAAGTTATCCAGGTTAAGGAAATCAAATTCCGTCCTGGTACCGACGATGGCGATTATCAGGTAAAACTCCGCAGCCTGATTCGCTTTCTGGAAGATGGCGATAAGGCCAAGATCACGCTGCGTTTCCGCGGTCGTGAGATGGCCCACCAACAGATTGGTATGGAAGTGCTTAACCGCGTCCGTGAAGATCTGAGTGAACTGGCAGTAGTCGAATCCTTCCCAACGAAGATCGAAGGCCGCCAGATGATCATGGTGCTCGCTCCTAAGAAGAAACAGTAAGGCCTTCAAGCAGCAAAATCTGTGGAGCCTTCGGGCCCCATAGGTTTTGTTCGCCTATGTTTCGTTTATTTAACAATGCGAAGTGGAAGTTATTAAAATGCCAAAAATTAAGACCGTACGCGGTGCTGCTAAGCGCTTCAAAAAAACCGGTAAAGGTGGTTTTAAGCACAAGCACGCTAACCTGCGTCACATTCTGACTAAGAAAGCTACCAAGCGTAAACGTCACCTGCGTCCAAAAGCCATGGTTTCTAAAGGCGATCTGGGCCTGGTCATCGCGTGCCTGCCGTACGCATAAGTCGTTAACGTTTAACTTTTTTAACTTAGAATAGATACAGGAGAGCACACATGGCTCGCGTAAAACGTGGTGTAATTGCACGTGCACGTCACAAGAAAATTTTGAAACAAGCTAAAGGCTACTACGGTGCGCGTTCACGCGTATACCGCGTTGCCTTCCAGGCTGTTATCAAAGCAGGTCAGTACGCTTACCGTGACCGTCGTCAGCGTAAGCGTCAGTTCCGTCAACTGTGGATTGCGCGTATCAACGCAGCAGCACGTCAGAACGGTATTTCTTACAGCAAATTCATCAACGGCCTGAAAAAAGCCTCTGTTGAAATCGACCGTAAGATCCTGGCTGACATCGCAGTATTCGACAAAGTAGCGTTCACCGCTCTGGTCGAAAAAGCGAAAGCAGCACTGGCATAAGCCAGTTGAAAGAGGGGGCTTTGCTCCCTCTTTTCATATCGCCTTATCAGAAGATTGACATTTACCCGTCCAGGCTTTTCAATAAGGTCTTAACGGTTTTTACCCTACAAGGTAACGCAAGCATGAATGCTGCTATTTTCCGCTTCTTCTTTTACTTTAGCACCTGACTTCAGGAGGCTAGCGCGTGAAAGATGAAACGAAAAACAGCGCCAGATAAGCCTCCCGATGGAGGCTTTTTTTGTGCCTGAATTTGAGAGATTACGTCCAACAATTCGGTGTCTGCACCGACATAATGAGGAAAACCATGTCACATCTCGCAGAGCTGGTTGCCAGTGCAACGGCCGCCATTAACCAGGCCTCAGATGTTGCCGCGTTAGACAATGTCCGCGTCGAATATCTGGGCAAGAAAGGGCATCTGACCCTTCAGATGACTACCCTGCGTGAACTGCCAGCAGAGGAGCGCCCGGCAGCAGGTGCAATGATTAACGAAGCCAAAGAGCAGGTACAACAGGCGCTGAACGCACGTAAAGCCGAGCTGGAAAGCGCAGTATTGAATGCGCGTCTGGCGGCAGAAACGATTGACGTTTCTCTGCCGGGTCGCCGTATCGAAAACGGCGGTCTGCATCCGGTTACCCGTACTATCGATCGTATTGAAAGTTTCTTCGGTGAGCTCGGCTTTACCGTGGCGACTGGCCCGGAAATTGAAGATGACTACCACAACTTCGATGCCCTTAACATTCCTGGCCATCATCCGGCACGCGCTGACCACGACACTTTCTGGTTTGACGCCACCCGTCTGCTGCGTACTCAGACATCTGGCGTTCAGATCCGTACCATGAAGGAGCAGGCTCCACCGATCCGCATCATCGCGCCGGGTCGCGTATACCGTAACGACTACGATCAGACCCACACCCCAATGTTCCACCAGATGGAAGGTCTGATTGTTGATAAAAACATCAGCTTCACCAACCTGAAAGGCACACTGCACGATTTCCTGAACAACTTCTTTGAGGAAGATTTGCAGGTTCGTTTCCGTCCGTCCTACTTCCCGTTCACTGAACCTTCTGCGGAAGTTGACGTGATGGGTAAAAACGGTAAATGGCTGGAAGTGCTGGGCTGCGGCATGGTGCATCCAAACGTACTGCGCAACGTAGGTATCGATCCGGAAGTATACTCCGGCTTTGCGTTCGGTATGGGCATGGAGCGTCTTACCATGCTGCGCTACGGCGTAACCGACTTACGTGCGTTCTTCGAAAACGATCTGCGTTTCCTCAAACAGTTTAAATAAGGGCAGGAAAGAACAATGAAATTCAGTGAACTGTGGTTACGCGAATGGGTTAACACCACGCTGGACAGCGACGCGCTTTCTAACCAGATCACCATGGCGGGTCTGGAAGTTGATGGCGTGGATCCTGTTTCTGGCGCCTTTACCGGCGTCGTGGTAGGTGAAGTGGTTGAGTGTGGCCAGCACCCTAACGCCGACAAACTGCGCGTAACAAAAGTCAATGTGGGCGGTGACCGTCTGCTGGATATCGTCTGCGGTGCGCCAAACTGCCGACAGGGCCTGAAGGTAGCCGTGGCGACCGTCGGCGCGGTACTGCCGGGCGATTTCAAAATCAAAGCGGCTAAGCTGCGCGGTGAGCCGTCTGAAGGCATGCTGTGCTCCTTCTCCGAGCTGGGCATTTCCGACGATCACTCCGGGATTATCGAGCTGCCGCAGGATGCACCAGTGGGTACCGATATCCGCGAATACCTGAAGCTTGATGACAACACCATCGAAATCAGCGTGACGCCAAACCGTGCCGACTGCTTAGGTATCATCGGTGTAGCCCGCGACGTGGCCGTTCTGAACCAGACCGAACTGAACGAGCCGGAGATCGCTCCGGTTGAGGCAACCATCAGTGACGTGCTGCCGATTCAGGTTGACGCCCCTGACGCATGTCCGCGCTACCTCGGTCGCGTGGTGAAAGGCATCAACGTTAAAGCGCCAACCCCGCTGTGGATGAAAGAGAAACTGCGTCGCTGTGGTATCCGTTCTATCGACGCTGTGGTTGACGTGACCAACTATGTTCTGCTGGAGCTGGGCCAGCCAATGCACGCCTTCGATAAAGATCGTATCGAAGGGGGTATTATTGTGCGCATGGCGAAAGAGGGCGAAACCCTGGTTCTGCTGGACGGCAGCGAAGCGAAACTGAACGCCGACACTCTGGTAATTGCCGATCACAACAAAGCGCTGGCGATGGGCGGGATCTTCGGCGGCGAGCACTCTGGCGTCAACGACGAAACGCAAAACGTCCTGCTGGAATGCGCGTTCTTCAGCCCGCTCTCCATCACCGGCCGCGCACGCCGTCACGGTCTGCACACTGACGCTTCTCACCGCTATGAGCGTGGCGTGGATCCTGCGCTGCAATACAAAGCGATGGAGCGTGCGACTCGCCTGCTGATCGACATCTGCGGCGGCGAAGCGGGTCCGGTTATCGATGTGACCAACCAAGCGGCGCTGCCGAAGCGTGCGACCATTACTCTGCGCCGCAGCAAGCTGGATCGTTTGATTGGTCACCACGTTGCCGATGCGCAGGTGACCGACATTCTGACGCGTCTGGGCTGCGAAGTGACTGAAGGTCAGGATGAATGGAAAGCCGTTGCGCCATCCTGGCGTTTCGACATGGAGATCGAAGAAGATCTGGTGGAAGAAGTGGCCCGCGTGTACGGCTACAACAATATCCCTGACGAGCCGGTGCAGGCGGGTCTGGTGATGGGCAGCCATCGCGAAGCCGATCTGTCACTGAAGCGTGTGAAAACCATGCTGAACGACAAAGGCTACCAGGAAGTGATCACCTACAGCTTCGTTGATCCTAAGCTGCAACAGCTGATCCACCCGGGTCAGGAAGCGCTGATCCTGCCAAGCCCGATCTCCAGCGAGATGTCAGCGATGCGTCTGTCCCTGTGGACGGGACTGCTGGGTACTATCGTTTATAACCAGAACCGTCAGCAGAACCGCGTGCGTATTTTCGAAAGCGGTTTGCGCTTTGTACCGGATACTCAGGCCAATTTAGGCATCCGTCAGGATCTCATGCTGGCCGGCGCCATCAGCGGTAACCGCTATGAAGAGCACTGGGACCTGGCAAAAGGGACGGTTGATTTCTACGATATGAAGGGCGATCTGGAAGCGATTCTCGATCTGACCGGTAAATTATCCGAAATTGAATTCCGCGCAGAAGCGATTCCAGCCCTGCATCCGGGCCAGAGTGCGGCGATCTATTTAGACGGCAAACGTGTTGGTTTTATTGGGGTTGTTCACCCGGAGCTGGAACGTAAGCTGGATCTGAATGGCCGTACCATCGTATTCGAGCTGGAGTGGAACCCGGTTGCAGACCGCGTCATTCCTCAGGCAAAGGACGTCTCACGCTTCCCGGCAAACCGCCGTGATATCGCGGTTGTGGTCGCTGAAAATGTGCCCGCAGCAGATATTTTGGCCGAATGTAAGAAAGTTGGCGTAAATCAGGTAGTTGGCGTAAACTTATTTGACGTGTACCGCGGCAAGGGCGTAGCAGAAGGTTTCAAGAGCCTCGCTATTAGCCTTATCCTTCAGGATACCAGCCGTACACTCGAAGAAGAGGAGATTGCCGCTACCGTCGCCAAATGTGTAGAGGCATTAAAAGAGCGATTCCAGGCATCATTGAGGGATTGAACCTATGGCGCTTACAAAAGCTGAAATGTCAGAATATCTGTTTGATAAGCTTGGGCTTAGCAAACGGGATGCCAAAGAGCTGGTAGAGCTGTTTTTCGAAGAGATCCGTCGTGCTCTGGAAAATGGTGAGCAGGTTAAACTCTCCTGCTTTGGCAATTTTGATTTGCGAGACAAAAACCAACGTCCGGGCCGTAACCCGAAGACGGGGGAAGATATTCCCATTACAGCCCGCCGCGTGGTGACCTTCAGACCCGGACAGAAGTTAAAAAGCCGTGTCGAAAACGCAACGCCCAAAGCAGAGTAATATGAACTAATTAAAAAGGCCGCTCACGCGGCCTTTTTTCTTTGCGCTATTTGCTAAACCCGCCGTAAAATCAATGATATCTCAACCGGATAACCTATCGTCTATGCTTGATCTTGCCCGTCTTCAGCACCGCTCCGATCTCCGCCGCCTGTGTCTGCTCGGGGTGCTGATGATTGTCGCCACCACCGTCAGCCTGTGTGCGGGCGATCGGTGGCTGGGACCGGAAAGCTGGTTTACGCCTGAGGGACAGCTCTTTGTCTGGCAGATCCGCCTGCCACGGACGCTGGCTGTGCTTTTAGTCGGCGCTGCGCTGGCGCTGTGCGGCACGATCATGCAGGCATTATTTGAAAACCCTCTGGCGGAACCCGGACTTCTCGGGGTGTCGAATGGCGCAGGCGTCGGGCTTATCGCCGCCGTGATGCTGGGGGGAGGCGAGCTCTCCGCCTGGGGGATTAGCCTCAGCGCCATCCTTGGCGCGCTGTTGATAACCCTTATCCTTCTGCGCTTTGCTCGTCGCCATTTATCCACCAGCCGGCTGCTGCTTGCCGGGGTAGCGTTGGGGATCATCTGTAGCGCGCTGATGACATGGGCCGTCTACTTCTCCACCTCTTTCGATCTGCGTCAGTTAATGTACTGGATGATGGGGGGATTTGGTGGCGTTGACTGGCGTCAGGGGTGGCTGATGGTGCTCCTGATCCCGGTCATCCTGTGGACGGCGTTCCAGGCGCAGCCGCTAAATATTCTCGCGCTGGGCGAAACGTCTGCTCGCCAGCTCGGGATGCCGATTGGCTTCTGGCGCAACGCGCTGGTTATCGCCATCGGCTGGATGGTGGGCGTAAGCGTGGCGCTGGCGGGGGCGATTGGCTTTATTGGGCTGGTGATCCCGCATATGCTGCGCCTGTGCGGTATTACGGACCACCGAACCCTGCTTCCGACCTCGGCGGTTGCCGGGGCGGCAACACTGCTGATTGCCGATATCATCGCCCGGCTTGCGCTGACGGCCGCTGAGTTGCCGATAGGCGTGGTGACCGCAACGCTGGGCGCACCGGTCTTTATCTGGCTACTATTAAAAGCTGGACGTTAAAACACAACCTGTAAGTCAACCTGAGGGAATGCTATGCAGTCTGATATTCTGAATACCGAAGTGACTACCATTGACGGCGAGAAAACCACGCTGGAAGGCTACAAGGGCAAGGTACTGCTCATCGTGAACGTGGCATCGAAATGTGGCCTTACGCCGCAGTATGAACAGCTGGAAAACATTCATAAAGCCTGGGAAAAAGACGGCTTTACCGTACTCGGCTTCCCGTGCAACCAGTTCCTGGGCCAGGAGCCTGGCAGCGAAGAGGAGATTAAGACCTTTTGCAGCACAACCTATGGTGTGACGTTCCCGATGTTCAGCAAAATTGATGTGAACGGGGAAAATCGTCATCCGCTGTATGCCAAACTGGTGGCCGCGGCGCCGACCGCCGTTGCGCCTGAAGAGAGTGGTTTCTATGAGCGTATGGCGAGCAAAGGTCGCGCGCCGCTCTATCCGGACGATATTCTGTGGAACTTCGAAAAATTCCTGATTGGCCGTGACGGTCAGGTCGTGCAGCGTTTCTCGCCTGACATGACGCCTGAAGATCCTATCGTGATGGAATCAATCAAGCTGGCGCTGGCGAAATAATGACGCTGCTGATGCAGCTCACAGGCGTTGCCGGGAAGGGACGTCTTGAGCCTGTTACCGCCGCAGTCAACGCAGGTGAAATCCTTCACCTGGTTGGGCCTAACGGCGCCGGAAAAAGCACGCTGCTGGCGCGCATGGCGGGGCTGACCCGCGGGGAAGGGGAGATTACCTTTCTCGGGCAATCGCTCGTCAACTGGCTACCCTCTACACTCGCCTCCCGTCGAAGCTATCTGGTTCAGCAGCAGGTTCCGCCCTTTGCAATGCCCGTCTGGCACTACCTGACGCTGCACCTGCCTGATAGAAATCAGGTAGCATTGCTCCATGACGTTGCTGCGGCGCTCGGGTTAGACGATAAGCTCACCCGACAGGCCAGCCAGCTTTCCGGTGGCGAATGGCAGCGCGTGCGTCTGGCCGCCGTCATCCTTCAGGTTCATCCGGTGGGAAATCCTCACGGGCGGTTGCTGCTGCTGGACGAGCCGATGAGCGGACTGGACGTTGCCCAGCAGGCAGCGCTGGATACACTGCTCAGCGCGCTGTGTCGCAAGGGCATCGCCATTGTGATGAGCAGCCATGATTTAAACCATACGTTGCGCCACGCGCATCGGGTGTGGTTGCTGGCGCGTGGCAAACTGATTGCCAGCGGAACGCGCGACAGCGTGCTGACGGCCCCCAATCTTGCGAGTGCTTACCACATGTCGTTCCGGAGGCTGGATATTGAAGGCCACAAGATGCTCATTTCCACGACGCAGGAGTAACCTTTCTTGCACAGCCGCATAGATGCACGCTAAATTACCGAAAGAACAAAAAAAGCAGAGGATTCGTCTGAAATGCGATTCTGGTTTCTCCTTGTTGCGGCGCTATTTCTTGCAGGATGCAGCAGCCATCGTGCACCTCCGCCTAACCCACAGCTTTCCGATTCCATTACGGTCATTGCCAGCCTGAACGATCAGCTCAGCAACTGGCGCGGCACCCCTTATCGCTACGGCGGGATGAGCCGGGGCGGGGTGGATTGCTCGGGATTTGTGCTGATGACTTTCCGCGATAAATTTGACCTACAGCTTCCGCGTGAAACGCGTATGCAGGCGAAAATCGGCACTGAAATTGATAAAGACGAGCTCCTGCCCGGCGATCTGGTCTTTTTTAAAACAGGTTCCGGTGAAAGCGGCCTTCATGTCGGCATTTATGACACCGATAATCAGTTCATTCATGCCTCGACCAGCCGCGGCGTGATGCGCTCCTCTCTCGATAATGTTTACTGGCGTAAAAATTTCTGGCAGGCCAGGCGTATTTAACCGCTGCATAAAGATGCAGTGCGGAGGGCCTGGCGGTGAAAATAGACGTCAGGCTTTTCTTGCGGGTGGATTAAAGTAAAATTTTTGCCCACTTATTTTTGTCAGCATGTGCCTGTTTTATCTAAAACTGGCTATTATTCAATAACCAGGATAAGATTATTTTAGATTCAGGGAAAAATCTGAAAATTAATACGGAAAGAATGAAATTAATCTTATTAAAATCAAGACAGTGGAATTGTGCCTGCAATTGCTCCAGGATGTTCTCTCTCATCTTTAATGCAGGACAAGGGCGATGATTATTACGCTAGATAATGCTTACCAGTCTGAACTTTTACTCCTTCCGGCGCGTGATAGTGCAGGTTTGCTTAAAGGTTTAGAGATTTTGGTTAACTTTACTGGCGTGGGTACGGACGTACGAATCCCGACTGAACTGGTTATCCCTCATCTTTCTCAGGAAGATGAATTAGTGCTGTTTCAGGAAAAACTGCAATTACTCGATACCTGTAAGCTATTTTTTATTCAGCATCAGTTAATTGCATGGATCAATATTACACCTGCAATTGTTGAGTTTTTATTAACTAATGAGAACGCTGTTTCAATCCTTGATCGTTATCCGTTTCTTGAGTTTACTGTTAATGAGAACTATCCAGGTTTAAATAACGGGAAAGACGATCTGACGCTTGCAAGAATGGCGATCCATTTCCCCTTAGTGCTGGCTAACTTTGGTGCAGGGGCTGCATCCCTTAAACCGGTTTAAGATGGTCTGTTCAAACGGGTGATTCTGGATAAAAACTTTATTCATCAGCGCGTCTCGGCGCTCTCTTTCGAGCCATTTATGCGCGCCATTCTCTGGCAGATCGCGCCGCATTGTCAGTCGGTCATGGTCTCGGGAATTGACGATCACGGCATCTTACAACGCGTGCTGCCCTTCAATTTTGGCGCAATGCAGGGAACCCTGTGGCCTGCCGTCCCGGCAGAACGCGTAACGACCCTCGTTCAGCAATAACCCCTTTCTTCGCCCGTGTTTACGTCAAGGGAAACCCTCTACACTTAAAGCAGGAGGACTTATGACCCTGTCTTTTACTGCTCACTGGCACGATGAATTACCCGGCTTTTACACCGCGCTTAAGCCCACGCCTTTACAGAACGCGCGTCTTATCTGGCATAACGATGCATTAGCGGATTCGCTTGGCATCCCTTCGACACTTTTTCAGCCAGAAAAGGGCGCCGGTGTCTGGGGCGGCGAAACGCTGCTTCCGGGCATGAAGCCTCTGGCTCAGGTCTACAGCGGACATCAGTTTGGCGTCTGGGCGGGACAGCTCGGCGATGGTCGCGGCATCCTGCTGGGTGAACAGGTTCTGCCGAATGGCGAAACGCTCGACTGGCACCTGAAAGGGGCAGGGTTAACACCGTACTCACGCATGGGGGATGGCCGCGCGGTGCTGCGTTCAACCATTCGTGAAAGTCTGGCTTCCGAGGCGATGCATGCCCTGGGGATCCCCACCTCACGCGCGCTGTCCATTGTCACCAGCGACACGCCGGTGGCCCGTGAGACGATAGAGCAGGGGGCGATGCTGATCCGCGTGGCGGAAAGCCATCTGCGTTTTGGCCATTTTGAACACTTCTACTATCGTCGCGAGCCGGATAAAGTCCGCCAGCTTGCCGACTACGCCCTTCGACGTCACTGGTCGCACCTGCAAGACGAACCGGACTGCTATGTTCTCTGGTTCCGTGATATTGTCGCGCGCACCGCCTCAATGATTGCCCGCTGGCAGGCCGTTGGCTTTGCCCACGGGGTGATGAATACCGACAACATGTCCCTGTTAGGGCTGACGTTTGACTACGGTCCGTACGGCTTCCTTGATGACTATCAACCAGGTTACATCTGTAACCATTCGGACTATCAGGGGCGTTACCGTTTCGACAACCAGCCTGCGGTGGGGCTGTGGAACCTTCAGCGGCTTGCGCAAAGCCTGTCGCCGTTTATCGACGTCGATGCCCTGAACGATGCGCTCGATACCTATCAGGAGGTTTTGCTGCGGGAATATGGTGTGTTAATGCGCAACAAGCTGGGGCTGATGACGCAGGAAAAAGGCGATAACGCGCTGCTAAATGGGCTGTTTGCCATCATGGCGCGTGAAGGCAGCGACTATACCCGAACCTTCCGTATGCTAAGCCAGACTGCGCAGCAGAGCGCCGCTTCACCGCTGCGTGACGAGTTCATCGATCGACAGGCGTTTGATGACTGGTTTGCCACTTACCGGGCGCGTTTACAGCAGGAACAGATTGATGACGATACCCGCCAGGCGCGGATGAAGGCGGTTAACCCGGCGATGGTGTTGCGCAACTGGCTGGCGCAGCGGGCTATTGAGCAGGCAGAGCAGGGGGATTATGCCGAGCTGCATCGGCTGCATATCGCCCTGCGCACGCCGTTTGCTGACCGGGAGGATGACTATGTCAGCCGCCCGCCGGACTGGGGCAAGCGACTGGAAGTGAGCTGCTCAAGCTAAGGGGCGAGAAAAACCTGCGGCGCGGCGTGCGCCGGATGTCTGCCGACGTGCACCTGCGCACCGTACCAGCGCGCCAGCGCGTCGGCCTGCAATACCGTCTCCGGTATGCCCTGAGAAACAATCCTGCCGTTGTGTAACAGCAGGATCCGGTCCGACCATAACGCGGCGAGATTAAGATCGTGCAGCACCACGCAGGCGTGAAGATGACCCAGACGGGTCAGCGATTTCAACAGGCGCAGCAGATGCTGCTGGTGGTAGAGATCCAGCGCTGAAGTGGGTTCGTCGAGAAACAGCCAGCCGCGCGGCGTTCCCTCACGCCACAGCTGCGCCAGCGCGCGGGCGAGCTGAACGCGCTGCTTCTCGCCGCCCGAGAGGGAATGATAACGTCTGCCAGCCAGCGGCAGGCAACCGGTCAGCTGCATCACCTCACGCACAATCGACGGTTCAGGTTGACGCGACCAGGGCGCACGCCCCATTCCAACGATCTCCTCCACCAGCCAGTCAAATCCAGGCTGAGTATGCTGACGCATCACTGCCCGATAGCGGGACAGCGTCTCCGGGTGCCATTCATCCAGCGCTTTCCCCGCCAGCGAACAGCCGCCGCTGTCGGGTTTCAGGTAGCCGGTCAGCAGTCGCAGCAGCGTGGATTTCCCCGCGCCGTTAGGACCGATCAATGTAACCAGCTCTCCCTTCGACAGTGACAGCGAAACGTTATCTGTCAGCGTGCGGCCAGACCGGGTAAAAGTCAGATTTTCAGCCGTATAACGTTCAGCCATGCTGTTCTCCACGACGAAAAATGAGCCATAAGAACCAGGGGGCGCCAAGGATGCTGGTGAGCAACCCGACCGGCATTTCTGCCGGGGCGACCAGAGTGCGGGCTACCGTATCCGCCACCAGCAGCAGAAAAGCGCCCGCGAGAACCGTGCCGGGAAGGGTTGCCCGGTGATCGGCGCCCAGCCACATGCGCATCAGGTGCGGCACCACGAGTCCGACAAAGCCAATCACGCCGCTGACGGCGACAGCCGCAGCGACCAGCAGAGCGCTGCATAACAGTAATATTCGCTGTACAAGGGCAACGTCCACGCCGAGATAATGCGCTTCCTCTTCACCCAGTTGCAGTAAATTTAACGCGCTGGCACAACGCCAGATCGCCAGAGCGGCAGGCACCATCAGCGAGATCACGGCGAGCAGCGTTGACCACTGCGCCTGACCGAGACTTCCCATTCCCCAGAGTGAAAGCTGACGCAACTGGGCGTCATTGCTGACCCACGAAAGCACACCCACTGCCGCACCGCACAGGGCATTGATGGCGATACCCACCAGCAACAGACGTGACAGAGAGGTGTCACGCTGCTTGCTGAGCAGGAAGATCACGCCTGTGGCTGCCAGCGCCCCAAAAAATGCCGCCAGCATCGGGGCATAAAGCATCACCAGCGCGGGCAGCGAGAGCGGGAGCACCACCCACAGGGCGACGGCCAGCGCCGCACCGCTGCTGATCCCGAGCAGGCCCGGGTCGGCCAGCGGATTGCGGAACAGCCCCTGCATGACGCAGCCGGCGAGCGCCAGCGACCCGCCAATCACCAGCGCCAGCAGCACGCGGGGCAGACGGATGGTGAGCCAGATCTGGCGTAGCGTCTCATCGCTGCCGCTCCACAGCACGTTCACTGGCAGGCGTAACGCCCCAAAACCGGTAGCCATGAACGTCATGACGGTAAGCAACCCCGCCAGAAGCCATAATGATAACGTGATGCGCCGGGACATCAGGGCAGTTGCTCCGCTCTGGCACGCAGCTGTTGTATGGCTTTCGGCGTGCGGACGCTGAAGCCCAGCAGGGCCATGTCATCAATAGCCAGCACCTGCTTGCTTCGTCCCGCTGGCGTTTGCGCCAGACCGGGCAGTTTCCACAGATTTTGTTCGCCGCCCAGCGCGTTAAGGCCGTCCTGCGAAATCACCACCAGATCCGGCTGGCTGGCCATTACCCCCTCCTGGGAGAGCGGCTGATAGCGGGTAAAGCCCTGCATGGCGTTCTGCAACCCGGCGGCGCGTATTGCCGCATCCGCGCCGGTCTGTTGCCCGGCCGCCATTGCGGTCATTCCGCCGTGGCTGAGGATAAACAGCACCCGCTTGTTGAGCGGTGTTGAGGGCAGAGCCGCCAGCGCCTGACGCAGCGAGTTGCTCAGGGTTTCCCCTTGCACCTCATGATGCGTCGCCTGAGCTATCACCCGCACTTTTTCGTCAATCGTGCGCAGGTCAGGCGTGCCGGGAACGGTAACTACCCGGACGTGGCTCTGTTCAACCTGTTTCAGCGCCAGAGAGGGTTGCGCCTGGTCGCTTGCCAGCACCAGCGTCGGGCGTACGGACAGAATTCCCTCCGCATTCAGCTGGCGGAGATACCCCACGTCAGGCAGCGCTTTTGTCGCCTGCGGCCACTGGCTGGTACTGTCGCGCGCAACCAGATAAGACTCCGCGCCGAGGGCGTAGACGATCTCCGTCACGTCGCCGCCGAGGGCGACAATTCTCTCCGGCGCGGCGACGGCGACCAGCGGCAGGGCGCAGAGCAGGGCAAACCAGTTTTTCATGCGGCCAGCCCTTCTGGCGTCAGAGCGTCAATCTGGCGGCGCCACTGGCTCTGCTCCGGCTCGCCTTCGGTACGCTGCCCGTAGAGCTGGGCGATCTGAGTTCCATCCGCAGCAAACAGCTCCAGGCTGGTAACGTGTCCGTCTGCCGTGGGCTTACGCGTAACCCACGTCTCCGCGATAGTCTCCTCCAGCAGATGCAGGGTAAAGGTTGGGTTGAAGATGTTCAGCCAGCCCTTCATGGGCGTCAGTTTTTCCACCACACCGGTGAAGATCTGCACGCAACCGCGGTTGCCGACGAAGATCATGATTTCGTTTCCGTCCTGTTGCGCCCTCTCCAGCAGTTGTGCAAGCGCGCTGTTATCCACCTTACAGGCCAGATCGTCACTCACCAGACGAAACGCCTGCTGGCGGCTCAGGTTATGGCGCTTCAATAAGCTAAAGAATTGATGCACGTCGGTCATGGCGCGCCACTCTTTCTCCACCGAGCCTGCATCTGCACCGTCGGAATGCGCGGGGGCTTCGACAGCCTTCAGCGCCAGAGCGGGGTTATCGGCAATGATAAAACGGGTCAGCACGTCGCCCCAGGCGGCAACGTCGGTGTGATCCGTGGTGTAGACCTTCAGTAAAGCGTCGCCCTGATGATCGAAGAACTGAATGCTCTGACGTTCGCCGCGGGAGGTCGTTTCGCTAATGTGAAACGCGCTCGCCCACTGGTTGAGGAACAAACGCAGATCCAGCGCTCGCGGATTCAGCACCAGCCCGGCATGACCGCCGAGGTGCTGGTGAGTAAACGCTCCAACCTGTTCGTGAACGGCGTATTCGTTACGGCAGATGCATTTGGTTTCCCCCACGGACTCCAGCGCTGCCAGAATCTCGCGGATTTCACCGCGCAGCCGCCAGGCGTCGTGTCCAACGCGCGCAAATGCCAGCTCTGCTTCGCTGATGTGCATTAATCCGGCGATATCACGGGCGTACTTACCCGGATGTTCTTCTTTAAGCTCAAGCCAGCGTGTGTAGTGACCCATAATCTTATCCTTCTGAATCGTTGCCCCGAAGGGAATTACCATTGATAACTGACGAAGATCTTGCCGTTGCGGCCATCCTGCGGGATGCCCTGCGGTGACCAGTAGGCTTTGTCGAAGGCGTTCCCCAGCACGAGGGTGGTGGTGATGCCTATGAACTGCTGCTGGCCTTTATAACTGACGTAGAAATCATTTACTGCGTAGCCAGGCTGCTCGCTGTAGCTGCTGCTGATGTGCGTTGAACGTTCGACGAAGGTGCCGATCCAGCCTACGGAGAAGCCGCTTTGCGCCACCGGGATATCCAGCTTGCTGGTGACGGTGTCCGGGTTGATGCTGGAGATATATTCACCCGTGTCGGTATCTTTCCCGCGCGTGCGGTTGTAGGCCACGTCGAGGTTGAACAGGCTGGTCGAGTAGGTCGCCATCATGTCCCAGCCCCAGATTTTGGCATTTGGTACGTTATAGGACATGGTAGTGGCCGCCGCAAAATCGACGGTGGTAGAGATGTAATCTTTTGCTTTGGTGTCGAAGTAGCTGGCTTTGAACTCCAGCGCGTCGTTGGCGAGTAGCAGATCGTCAAAACGCAGCCCAAAACCGAACTCCTGGGTTTCGTTGGTCTCCGGACGCAGGTTCGGGTTCGGCACCCAGTAGTTAGTGTAGAAGCTGCCGATAGAGAAGTGCTTTGAGTCGTTATACATCTCGCCCATCGTTGGCGCGCGGAAGGCCTGGGCGTAAGAGCCGAACAGCATCAGCCAGTCGGTTGGACTCACGGTTAACCCGGCGCGTGATGACCATTTATCCGCATCCACGTCGTCGTAACCGTCGCTGCTGCCGCGGTAGTTGTCGTAACGCGTCCCGCCGAGAAGCGTTACCGGCAGGTCGCGCAGGGTGATCTCATCCTGCAACCAGCCGGAGCTGAAGTCGATTTTAGCGTCCGGGAAGCCGGTGGTCGCGCCGCCAGGGTGTTGCTCCTGACGGTAGTATTCCCCGCCGTAGGTCAGCAGGTGCGAGGCGAAGGAGTCGCTGAACAGGCGGGTGCGGTTTTCCACTTTGCCGCCTTTGGTGGTCTGCTTACGGAACTCGCCGCTGGCGTCGATGTTCTGGGCGTTGATCCGCGCTTCGGACCAGTAAATTTTCGCATCGGCGTTCAGCCAGTCGTTTCCGGCTGGCGCAATGCGGTAGCCAAGCTGGGCATCGCGCTGAATGGTGGAACGATCGGTCATCGGGTTACTGCTGCTGGCATCCGTGGTCTGCGGATTTTTCGGCTCCTGCGCGTCGTTGTTGTAGTAGCGCAGGGATCCGCTCAGCGTCTGAGCCGGATCAATTTTCCAGCTGCCTTTCGCCAGCATATTGTTGATGGATTCGTCGTTTGGCGCCCTCGCGCCGTCACTCTGGCGAATGTCGCCGCGATCGCGGCTGGACCAGGAGACCACACCGTCCAGGGTATCGGTGCGGCCATAGGCGCTGGCGCCCATCCCGATGCTGTGATCGCCCGTTGCACCGGTAGCAAATACGCGATAGCCGCTATTTTTACCTGCGTCCAGCAGATCGCTGGCGTCGACGGTGTCATATGAAATTACGCCGCCCAGCGCGCCGCTGCCGTACAGCAAGGCGGAAGGGCCACGTACCACTTCGATACGTTTGATCAGCGCCGGATCGAGGAACGTGCTGTTCAGGTGTCCGGTATCGGTGCCCTGGCGTACGCCATCCACCAGCACCAGCACGCCACGTCGGTCGTAACCGCGCAGGTTAACGTCCTGACCGTTGGTGCGCCCGGTGCCGTCCAGCGTCAGGCCGGGCACCTTGCGCAGCAGGTCGGCGGCGGAGCTGGCGGTCTGGTTTTCCGGCGCGGCGGCGTCAATCACGCTTACCATCATGGGGGCTTCGAAGGCGCTGCGGGCGTTGCCGGTGGCGGTAACGGTGATATCGTCTGTGGCGGCAAACGCAACGCCCGGCAGGGTGCTGACAATTGCAAGCGCCAGAAGAGACGGGCGTAAAGACGCGGATTGCAGGTGTGGCATAGCAACTCTCCATAAGAATTGAAAAGCGCTGGCTGCCTGGGGATCACCTGGGTGGCTGGCGAATGTGTTGTCTGGATTATTTAGTCAGGATCAGTTTTCCGGCATTGGTCTGGCGCAGCAGGTAGTGCTGGCCGTCATGCTCGATAATGACCCGTCCCTCCTCACCCAACAGGCTTTTGCTGTCGATTCGGCGATCTGTGGGAGCAGGGGACGGCGCTGTGTGTGTTTTTACTGGCGTTGCCGCGCTGTTATCGGTCGGTGACATAATGTTTATAAATAACAATCAATGTAACAATGATAATCATTATCAATAAACTGCAAATTCACGGCAAGCGTTTTTATGAAAATTGTGTGACGGGATCAAATTTGGGGGAGAGGTGCGGTCTGATGCCCTCACCCCGACCCTCTCCCACGGGGAGAGGGAGAAGGGCACGTACCGTAGGCCGGGTAAGCGCAGCGTCACCCGGCAGGATTTTAAAATCGCGTGTCCACGGCTGAAGCCAGCTTCTCCAGCAGCAGCTCGCTGTCTTCCCAGCTCAGACACGGGTCGGTGATCGACTGGCCGTACACCATTTGCTGTCCGGCGACGATCTTCTGCGTGCCTTCTTTGATAAAGCTCTCCGCCATAATTCCTGCAATGGCGGTCGAGCCGCTGCGGATCTGCTGGCAGACTTCATCGCAGACGTCCAGCTGGCGGCGGTGCTGTTTCTGGCAGTTGCCGTGGCTGAAATCCACCACCAGATGCTCCGGCAGGTCAAATTCCGCCAGCGTTTCGCAGGCGGCGGCAATATCTTCTGCATGGTAATTCGGTTTTTTACCGCCACGCATAATGATATGTCCGAACGGGTTGCCGCTGGTCTGGTAGATGGTCATCTGGCCGTTTTTATCCGGGGAGAGGAACATATGGCTGGCGCGTGACGCGCGGATGGCATCAACGGCGATGCGGGTATTGCCGTCCGTACCGTTTTTGAAGCCCACCGGACAGGAGAGCGCCGACGCCATTTCACGGTGGATCTGGCTTTCGGTGGTACGCGCGCCAATCGCGCCCCAGCTAATGAGGTCGGCAATAAACTGTCCGGTCACCATATCCAGAAATTCGGTAGCGGTCGGCACGCCCAGCTCGTTAACCTGTAGCAGCAGCTTGCGCGCCAGCGCAATGCCGTGATTCACCCGGTAACTACCGTTCAGATCGGGATCGGATATCAATCCTTTCCAGCCCACGACGGTACGCGGCTTTTCAAAGTAGGTACGCATCACGATCTCCAGGCGATCCTGATACGTGACGCGCAGCGTCTGAAGGCGTTGTGCATAATCCATCGCCGCGTCCAGGTCGTGGATGGAGCAGGGGCCAATTACTACCAGAAGACGTTTGTCTTCACCATTGAGAATTTTTTCGATGCGGCGACGGGAGGCCGTCACATGGTCCGCCACCTCGGCGGAAACGGGGTGCAGCCGGGCAAGTTCAGCCGGGGTGACCAGGCTATCAATGCGCGCGGTGCGCAGTTCGTCGGTTTTGTTCATGGAATGTCTCAGAAATTTTTTGCTTCATCGGCAGACTACCGGGAAGTGATGGGCATCACCTTAAACCAATCCCTGCTGATTTCAAGTTCGGGGCACGTCGCCCCGAGGATGGCATGATAATAACTGAAACTGGATTAATGTACTAGCATATTAGTACATGCGGCGATTCAGTCCCATGATATCGAGGATCTTGGTGGCAATTTCTTCTACTGAATAGTTGGTACTGTTCAGCCAGGGGATCTGATTTTTCCGGTACAGCGCTTCGACTTCGGAGACTTCCATTCGGCACTGGCGCATTGAGGCGTAGCGGCTGTTCTCGCGACGTTCTTCGCGGATCGCCGCCAGTCGTTCCGGGTTGATGGTCAGCCCAAACAGCTTATGCTGAAGCGGCTTGAGCGCGGCAGGCAGCACCAGGTTGTCCATATCATCGGCAATAAAGGGGTAGTTGGCGGCGCGAATGCCAAACTGCATTGCCAGGTAAAGGCTGGTGGGGGTTTTACCGCAGCGCGACACACCTAGCAAAATGACCTGCGCCTGGTCCAGATTGCGCAGCGAGATCCCGTCGTCGTGCGCCAGGGTGTAATCAATGGCGGCAATACGCGCATCGTATTTGGTCAGGTTGCCGGGGTTCAGCCCGTGGGTACGGTGAGCGATCGGCGTCGGGTCGAGCTTCAGCTCGCTTTGCAAGGGTGCAACCAGCGCCTGCACGATATCCTGACAGAAGCCCTCGCTTTGCAGAATGATGTTGCGGATCTCAGGGATCACAATGGAATAGAACACCAGCGGACGAACACCGGTCTGCTGGTAAATGGCGTCGATCTGGTCCTTGACCGCTTTGGCCCGGCTCTCGTTTTCCACGAACGGCAGCGTGATGCTATTTATCGACACGGGAAACTGCGACATCACCGCGTGTCCCAGCACCTCGGCGGTAATCGCCGTCCCATCAGAAATATAAAAAACGTGGCGATCGACAGCATTATCCATTTTATCCACCCTGAATAGCGTACGTAATTGCCTGAAAGCATAAATTAAAAAAGTTAATTGCACAGCAAAGAACTTATCTGAATTTAAAATGAAATGGTGTTTTTGATTTTCCTGAAAAGTGGATTTCATTTTCTGATTAGCGGCGTTATTTCTATGGTTTTTGACGGAATCTATAGGAATCATCGGGTTAGCGAGTGCGGGGAAACTGTCCGAAAAGTTGAAAATTTAAATTGCTTACACGATTCACCGTTTTTTTAGCGGAAATAAATATGCCAGTATAAATACGTAGTCAGGTGTTTCTTACTCCGATCAAATATCACAAAAGGATTGTTTCGATGTCCAACAATGGCTCGTCACCGCTGGTGCTTTGGTATAACCAACTCGGCATGAATGATGTAGACAGAGTTGGGGGCAAAAATGCCTCCCTGGGTGAAATGATTACAAATCTGTCCGGTATGGGTGTCTCCGTACCAAACGGGTTTGCCACAACCGCCGATGCGTTTAACCTGTTTTTAGACCAGAGCGGTGTAAACCAGCGCATTTACGACCTGCTGGATAAAACGGATATTGATGATGTCACCGAGCTTGCCAAAGCCGGCGCGCAAATCCGCCAGTGGATTATCGACACACCTTTCCAGCCGGAACTGGAAAAAGCCATCCATGACGCCTACAACCAGCTCTCCGCTGACGACGCGCAGGCCTCCTTTGCCGTGCGCTCTTCCGCTACCGCGGAAGATATGCCGGATGCCTCTTTCGCCGGACAGCAGGAAACCTTCCTCAACGTCCAGGGTTACGAGGCGGTACTGGTGGCGGTGAAGCATGTGTTTGCTTCCCTGTTCAACGACCGCGCCATCTCCTATCGCGTGCATCAGGGCTATGACCACCGCGGCGTCGCGCTCTCCGCAGGCGTACAGCGCATGGTGCGCTCCGACGTAGGCTCTTCCGGCGTGATGTTCTCTATCGACACGGAATCCGGCTTCGACCAGGTGGTGTTTATCACCTCCGCATGGGGTCTGGGCGAGATGGTGGTGCAGGGGGCGGTGAACCCTGACGAATTCTACGTGCACAAGCCTACGTTGGCGGCTAACCGTCCGGCAGTGGTACGCCGCACCATGGGCTCGAAAAAAATCCGCATGATCTATGCCCCGACGCAAGAGCATGGCAAGCAGGTCACTATTGAAGATGTGCCGCTGGAGCAGCGGGATCGCTTCTCGCTCACCGACGCCGAAGTGGAAGAGCTGGCGAAGCAGGCGGTGCAGATTGAAAAACACTATGGCCGTCCGATGGACATCGAGTGGGCCAAAGACGGACACACCGGCAAGCTGTTTATCGTGCAGGCGCGTCCGGAAACAGTCCGTTCGCGCGGTCAGGTCATGGAGCGCTACACCCTGCACGCGCAGGGCAAAATTGTCGCGGAAGGCCGCGCAATCGGCCACCGCATCGGTGCCGGTCCGGTGAAAGTGATCCACGACATCAGCGAGATGAATCGCATTCAGCCTGGCGACGTGCTGGTGACCGACATGACCGATCCGGACTGGGAGCCGATCATGAAGAAAGCGGCTGCTATCGTCACCAACCGCGGTGGCCGTACCTGCCACGCGGCTATTATCGCCCGTGAGCTGGGGATCCCGGCGGTAGTCGGCTGTGGTGACGCGACCGAACGCATGAAGGACGACCAGAACGTGACGGTCTCCTGTGCCGAAGGCGATACCGGTTACGTGTATGCCGATATCCTCGACTTCAGCGTGAAGAGCTCCAGCGTGGATACCATGCCGGACCTGCCGCTGAAAATCATGATGAACGTCGGTAACCCGGATCGCGCGTTTGACTTCGCCTGCTTGCCGAACGAAGGCGTGGGCCTGGCGCGTCTGGAATTCATCATCAACCGCATGATCGGCGTTCACCCGCGCGCGCTGCTGGAGTTTGACGACCAGGACGCGAAGCTGCAAAACGAAATCCGCGAGATGATGAAGGGTTACGACTCGCCGAGAGAGTTCTATGTCGGTCGTCTGACGGAAGGCATCGCCACGCTCGGCGCGGCCTTCTACCCGAAACGCGTGATCGTGCGTCTGTCGGACTTTAAGTCCAACGAATACGCTAACCTGGTGGGCGGCGAACGCTACGAGCCGGAAGAAGAGAACCCGATGCTGGGCTTCCGCGGCGCCGGACGCTACGTGTCGGAAAGCTTCCGCGACTGCTTCGCGCTGGAGTGCGAAGCGGTAAAACGCGTGCGCAACGACATGGGGCTGACCAACGTGGAAATCATGATCCCGTTCGTCCGTACCGTGGATCAGGCGAAAGCGGTGGTGGATGAGCTGGCGCGTCAGGGGCTGAAGCGCGGCGAGAACGGGCTGAAGATCATCATGATGTGTGAAATTCCGTCCAACGCCCTGCTGGCCGAGCAGTTCCTGGAGCACTTCGACGGCTTCTCCATTGGTTCGAATGATATGACGCAGCTGGCGCTCGGCCTGGACCGCGACTCCGGCGTTGTCTCTGAGCTGTTTGATGAGCGTAACGAGGCGGTGAAAGCGCTGCTCTCCATGGCCATCCGTGCGGCGAAGAAACAGGGTAAATATGTCGGGATCTGCGGGCAGGGTCCTTCTGACCATGAAGACTTTGCGGCCTGGCTGATGGATGAGGGGATTGATAGCCTCTCCCTGAACCCGGACACCGTGGTGCAAACCTGGCTGAGCCTGGCAGAGCTGAACAGGTAAAACCTGCATAACCTGAAAAAGGCGAGGATATCTGTCCTCGCCTTTTTTATTTTCCTGCGAATATGCTCACCATCACAAATAAAGCAAAAAACCAAATATCATAATTTATCTGTTAATTTAGACAATTGTTAGTGGGCAGGGCGTTGCTAATACTTGAGCCTTACCGCGTACATCCGTCGGGATGATGCGCGACTGGTTGAAATACGTTTTAACCTGATAAAAGGCAAATAACAATGACAATCTCCTCTGTATTACGTACCAAAGATAAAATAGGTTATGGCCTCGGTGATATGGCCAGCGCGCTGGTCTGGCAAACGGCAACGTTATTTCTCGCGTATTTCTATACGGACGTATTCGGTTTGCCGGCGGCCATTATGGGCACCATGTTTTTAGTGGTGCGCGTGATCGATGCGTTTGTCGATCCGTGCATTGGCGCGCTGGTGGACCGCACTCAGACCCGCCACGGTCGTTTTCGTCCCTGGCTGCTCTGGTTTGCCATTCCGTTTGGCGTGAGCTGCCTGATTACCTTCTACGTACCGGATGCCGGGCAGACGGCGAAAATTGTCTATGCCTGCGTAACCTATGCCATCCTGAGCCTGATCTACTCCGCGATTAACGTTCCATACTGCGCCATGCCCGGCGCGCTGACGCTCGACCCGCGCGAGCGCCACTCGCTGCAATCCTGGCGCTTTGGCCTGTCGTTTATCGGCGGGTTGATTGTAACGGTCATCGCGCTGCCGCTGGTCTCATTATTAGGTCAGGGGAATGTGCAAAAAGGTTATTTCTATGCCATGAGCCTGATGGGGCTGCTGGGTATTATTTTATTCTTCTGCTGCTTCTTTATGACCCGGGAGCGTTACTCGCCACGCAATGACACCTCCGGCTCGATGCTGACGGATTTAAAACTGCTGGCCGCCAACAGCCAGTGGCGAATTGTTTTTCTGTTTAATATTTTACTGTTAACCGCCGTCGTGACGCGTGGCTCTGCGACCATGTATTACGTTAACTATGTTCTGTTACGCCCTGAACTGGTCTTTGCCTTTATTGTTTCCGGCATGGTGGCATCCTTAAGCGGCGCATTATTATCTGAACGCCTGCTGGGGAAATTTGATCGCGTACGTGCCTATCAGTGGACCATTATTTCTTTCGTTATTTTTGGCGCGTTGATTTTCTTCATTCCTCCTTCGCAGGTGTGGCTGATATTCGGTCTGAATATTGTGTTTAGTTTTATTCAGAACCTGACCACGCCGCTGCAATGGACCATGTTCTCCGATGTGGTGGACTACGAAGAACACCGCAGCGGCCGCCGTCTGGACGGGCTGGTCTTTTCTACCGCCCTGTTTGCCATCAAGTTTGGGTTGGCGCTGGGTGGGGCGGTAGTCGGTTGGGTGCTGGGCATGGTGGATTACGCGCCCGGACAGGCAAACCAGGCGCCTCACGTCCTCGCAACCATCAATGCCCTGTTCACCCTGATCCCCTGCGCGCTGTTCCTCTGCATGGTGGCGCTCCTTGCTATCTACAAACTCAACAGCCGACTGGTGGATTCCATTGCCCGTGAGCTGGCCAGCAAGCGAGACATTCGAAACGATGCGGGGCAGCTCAGCCCGGTAACCCAATCCGCACTACAGGAGTAAACCATGACTGTGATCTACAAGGACGCGGGACGTCCCGTACACGAGCGTGTCGCTGATTTACTGGCGCGTATGACGCCGGAAGAGAAATTTGCCCAGATGCACGCGTACTGGCTGATCCTCGATGAACACGGCAGCCACCGCGAGCGCAGCGATTTGAGCGATGAGTTCGCCGGCGTGAGCGAACAGGCGTCCCTCAGCGAAAGGCTGAAGCTGGGCGTCGGGCAGATCACCCGTCCGCTCGGCACGCACATTGTTGATGCAAAAACCGGCGTGCGTGCCGCTAACCGCCTGCAACGTATGATGATGGAGGAGACCCGGCTCGGCATTCCGGCGCTGTTTCATGAGGAGTGTCTGGTGGGGCTGCTGTGCAAAGATGCAACCCTGTTCCCGTCGTCGCTGAACTACGGTTCCACCTGGGACCCGGCGCTGGTGCAGCGCGCGGCGGAGCATATTGGCAACGAGGCCCGGTCTGTCGGGTGCCAGCAGGGGCTGGCCCCGGTGCTGGATGTCTCGCGCGATGTGCGCTGGGGACGGACGGAAGAGACCTTTGGGGAAGATCCGTGGCTGGTAGGGGTGATGGCGACGGCGTACGTGAAGGGGTTGCAGGGCGATAAGCGCGATCTGCTGGCGACCCTGAAACATTACGTGGGGCACTCCTTCAGCGAAGGGGCGCGCAACCATGCGCCGGTCCATCTGGGTTTCAGCGAGCTAAACGATACCTTCCTGCTGCCGTTTGAGATGGCGGTGAAGCTGGCCAACGCCGGTTCGGTGATGCCAGCCTATCATGACATCGATAATCAGCCAGGGCACAGCGACCATTTCCTGCTCACCACCGTGCTGCGTGAACAGTGGGGCTTCGACGGCATTATTGTCGCGGATTACGGCGGCGTCAGCCTGCTGCACCAGCACCATGGGATTTCTCACGATCCAGCAGAATCGGCGGCGCTGGCGTTTAACGCCGGGCTGGACGTGGAATTGCCGAAGGATGACTGCGCGCGTCATCTGGCGGAAGCGGTAGAGCGTGGGCTTATCTCAATGGCGAAAGTGGATGAGATTGTGGCGCGCGTGCTAAGTGAAAAATTCCGTCTCGGGCTGTTTGAAAAACCGTACGCCGACGAAAAAGGTATCGATTTGCAGAATGAGGCGACCCGGCAGGTGGCGCGCGAGGTGGCAACAAAATCGATCACGCTGCTGGAAAATAACGGCATTTTGCCCCTCGGCGGAAAACCCCGTGTAGCGGTAGTGGGGCCGACGGCGGACGATCCGCTGGCGTTGCTGAGCGGCTACAGCTTCCCGGTTCACCTGATCATCAGCGATATGGTTGAAGAGACCTCGCAGGTGACAACCCCGCGCGCGGCGCTGGAACAGTACCTTGGTGCATCGCAGATACGTTACGCCAAAGGGTGCCACATTATCGAAAAACGGATGGCGGGTGCGCCGGTGTTCCCGGGCGACAGCGGCGGTAAACCGATGCAGCAATCGCCGGTTTCACAACGCACGGATTTGATCCCCGAAGCCGTGAGCGCGGCAAAAGAGAGTGACGTGGTGGTGGCCTGCGTGGGCGACCTCGCCGGGCTATTCCAGAGCGGCACCGTGGGGGAAGGATCGGATACCGATTCGCTGAATCTGCCGGGCGTGCAGCAACAGCTGCTTGAGGAGCTGGTGGCAACCGGCAAGCCGGTAATTGTCGTCATGACGGGCGGGCGTCCTTATAACCTTCAGGGGCTGGAAGAGAAGGTGGCCGCGCTGATGATGGCCTGGGCGCCGGGGCAGGAAGGGGGCTGGGCGATTGCCGATATCTTAACCGGCCGCGCGGAGCCGCAGGGCAGGCTGGTAGTCAGCGTGCCGAAAAACGCCGGGGCGATGCCGTACTACTATAACCACAAGCTGAAAAGCGGCGGCACGCCGTTTGCGTTCCATTTCGGCGCACTTTACCCGTTCGGTTACGGTCTTGGCTGGACGCAGTTTCGCTGGAGTGCGGCGCGTCTCGCTGAAAGCCACGTCCCGGTCGACGGAGAGGTGGTGTTAAGCGTCGATGTCAGCAACATCGGGGAGCGCAGCGGCAGCGAAGTAATACAGGTGTACGTGCGTGACAAAGTCGCGACGCAGGTTCGTCCGCTTCAGGAGCTGAAAGCGTTTCAACGCGTTACGCTTTCACCGGGAGAAAACGCCACCCTGACCTTTACCTTGCCGGTGGAGATGTTTAATTTCACCCGCCGGGACGGGAAGCGGATTGTCGAGCCAGGGGAATTTGAGCTACAGGTTGGCGCGTCCTCGGCGGATATACGCGAGGTGGTGAACGTGCAGGTGACCGGGGAGACGCGGGTGCTGGAGGGGGAATGGCAGATGTTGAGTAGGAGTGAAATTTGTAAAAATTAATATTCAGGACTCGCCTGGCCACAAAGGCGAGTCCTCTTTCAAGCAATCAAAAGAGGAAAATGAACTTACAAAGCACTAATAACTTAAAAAAATAGTTCGCATAAGAATAGTCTTAGCCGCCTTGCTCTGAGCCTGGAACTGATATAGCTACTCCTCACCGTCTGCTGGTTGCAGGACTGCGCCAGATAGCCTGATAGGTTTGATGAGCTATAAAAGATGAAATTTAAATGAATATACGGACTCTGTCTGATTTAAGTTCCCTGTGCAACGGCTACATGACAACGCAATGCAGGGAAAACGAAGAACTACTGTGCATAGCGTCAGAACTCAGGATTCAATAAGTAACTGGAGAGGTTAAGTGGTTGTAGATATTTCGGTGTTATTCATTATTCTTTTAATGATTGTGTGCGCCCTGATTTATCGCCTTTCTGTCATGGAAGATAAGTTGTTAGCAATGGAGTTAAGACACGCTACGGAAGTCAACGCAGCGCGTAGAGAAGGGTATATAAACTGCATGAATCTTCATGCTCAGGTTGAAAAAAGTATAAAAGATAAAGCTAAATGATGGCGTTTTTAGGAACGCCAATTGGCTGTTGGTACGAGAAAGATATTCAGTTGATAGTGAAATGGCATATGCTTATGACGTATGGAACTAAACAGTAAAACTCTTTCATCGCTATTCATCCGTCTGTAATGAACGGTTTTTTTGTTTAAAACACGCCTATATCCTGTGCGCTCAGCATAAGGTAAATAAAAAAAAAGCCCATCGTGGGAGATGGGCAAAGACTACACACAGCAATTCGTTGTTTCACTCAGGGGATTTCCATGCTTATAAATCAAGGTGTTGATTTATAACCGTGTCTTAATAGTAGGCATGCCAACTTTATGAGTCGATCGGATTCGTCTCAATAGTTAAAGGGAGGTAAAGATTTCTTGAAGAGAATGACGGTTTTAGGCATGAAAAGGCGGGTCTGACCAGTGCGCAGAGAATAAATAGTTTAGCAACGTTTAAGTATTCCTGCGAAGAGTGTAGGCCGGGTAAGCGTTAGCGCCACCCGGCAAAGGTTATTATTGCGCGTTCTTATCTTCCAGCTCTTCAAGTTCGCTTAAGATGAGGTCCGGATCGGTTCCGGGTGGCGGCACTTCATGCACCCAGGCAGAGAAGAGACGCCAGGTTACCGCAAGCAGCACCGGACCGATAAACAGGCCAATCATGCCGAAGGCAATCAACCCCCCGATCACCCCGGACAGGATCAGAATCAGCGGCAGATCAGCGCCCATGCGGATGAGGAGAGGACGAATCACGTTATCCATGGTGCCCACCACGCAACTCCAGACCAGCAGCACCGTGCCCCAGGTCGTGTCCCCCGTCCAGTAAAGCCAGATAATGCAGGGAACCAGCACCAGCAGCGGACCAAGCTGTGCCAGACAGGTCATCAGCATGACAACGGTGAAAATGGTGGCATAAGGTACGCCGGAAACCGCCAGCCCGATACCGCCAAGCACCGCCTGCACCAGCGCTGTGACCACCACGCCGAGCGCCACCGCGCGAACGGCCTGGGCTGCCAGCAGCACGGCCGCATCGCCGCGTTTACCTGCCAGCCGGGTGGCGAAATGGCGTACCCCCAGCGCAACCTGCTCGCCGCGCCAGTACAGCAGGGCGCTGAAGACCAGCATCAACGTACAGTGCATCATGAAGCGACCAATATGCGCAGCCTGCCCGACAAACCAGGTGGTGGTTGTACCGATGTACGGGCGCACTTTGGCCATCAGGGCGCTACCGCCCATCTCCAGCAGGCTGTGCCAGCCGCTGTATAGTTTTGCGCCCACAACAGGAATGCTGTTCAGCCACGCGAGATCCGGCAGCGTCATGTCACCGCTGGTGACCGCGCGAATAACCGGGCCGCTGCTGTCAACCAGGCTGTTAACCAGCAGCGCAATGGGAATAATAAACAGCAGGAACAGCAGCAGCGTCATCACCAGCACGGCAAGGCCGCGGCGACCAAACAGCAGTTTCTGCAAACGTAAGAGTAAAGGCCAGGTTGCGACCACGACGGTCGCGGCCCAGGCAAATCCGAGCACGAAAGGACGAACAATCCACAGACACGCAATAATCATAATGGCTAAGAACAGCACCGACAGCAGTATCTGTGCGACATCCCTGGGCTGACGAAGATTGACCATAAACGAAACTTTCCTTAAATGAACACCAGCAAGGCTGATGGGAATATAAACCGCATCTCTCTAATCATTAGTGATTTCAGCGATTTTTGACAGGCGGATTTTGCCCGTAATTCTACGAAGCACATAAGAAAAAAATGTGATAAAACTTTCCAGACACAACGCAAACGATTTCACACTATTCTCATTAGGGTCGACAGCAATGATCCCACAGATTTCTCAGGCACCGGGCGTCGTTCAACTGGTGCTTAATTTTTTGCAGGCACTGGAGCAACAGGGTTTTACAGGTGATACCGCCACCGATTATGCCGACAGGCTGACGATGGCAACCGATAACAGTATTTACCAGCTTCTTCCCGATGCCGTCGTTTTCCCGCGCTCTACCGCCGATGTGGCCCTCATCGCCCGTCTGGCGTCGCAGGAGCGTTTCAGCTCCCTGGTCTTTACCCCGCGCGGCGGCGGGACGGGCACCAATGGGCAGGCGCTGAACCAGGGCATCATCGTTGATATGTCCCGCTATATGAATCGCATCATTGAGATCAACCCGGAAGAGGGGTGGGTGCGTGTGGAAGCGGGGGTAATCAAAGATCAGCTGAATCAGTTTTTAAAACCGTATGGCTATTTTTTTGCGCCCGAGCTTTCCACCAGTAACCGCGCAACCCTTGGCGGGATGATCAACACCGATGCCTCAGGGCAGGGCTCGCTGGTCTACGGCAAAACCTCCGATCACGTCATGGGTGTGCGGGCGGTGCTGCTGGGGGGCGATATTCTCGATACCCAGCCGTTGCCGGTCGAACTGGCTGAAACGCTGGCAAAAGAGAGCACCACCAGCGGACGGATTTATCGCACCGTGCTGGAGCGCTGCCGCGAAAATCGCGAACTGATCCTCGACAAATTCCCGAAGCTCAATCGCTTCCTGACGGGCTACGATCTGCGCCATGTCTTTAATGACGATCTGAGCCAGTTCGATCTTACCCGCGTACTGACCGGGTCAGAAGGTACGCTGGCCTTTATCACCGAAGCGCGTCTGGATATCACCCCGCTGCCGAAGGTGCGCCGTCTGGTGAACGTCAAATACAACTCCTTTGACTCCGCGCTGCGTAATGCCCCGTTTATGGTGGAGGCGCGGGCGCTGTCGGTGGAAACCGTTGATTCAAAAGTACTGAACCTGGCCCGGGAAGATATTGTCTGGCATTCGGTGAGCGAACTGATTACCGACGTGCCGGATAAAGAGATGCTCGGTCTGAACATCGTCGAGTTCGCCGGGGATGACGCAGAGCTGATTGAGAGCCAGGTGAGCACGCTCTGCCAGCGTCTGGACGAGTTGATTGCACAGGGTGAGGGCGGCGTTATTGGCTGGCAGCTGTGTAACGACCTCTCCGGCATCGAGCGAATCTACGCGATGCGTAAAAAGGCGGTGGGGCTGCTCGGTAACGCGAAAGGGGCGGCGAAGCCGATTCCATTTGCGGAAGATACCTGCGTGCCGCCGGAGCATCTGGCGGATTATATTGTGGAGTTTCGTGCGTTGCTCGACAGCCATGGTCTGAGCTATGGCATGTTCGGGCACGTTGACGCGGGTGTGCTACACGTGCGCCCGGCGCTGGACATGTGTGATCCGCAGCAGGAGATCCTGATGAAGGAGATCTCCGACGAGGTCGTGGCCCTTACGGCCAAATATGGCGGTTTGTTATGGGGAGAGCATGGCAAAGGATTCCGCGCCGAGTACAGCCCGGCGTTTTTTGGCGAACAACTCTACGCCGAGCTGCGTAAGGTGAAAGCCGCTTTTGATCCTGAGAACCGTCTTAACCCGGGTAAAATCTGCCCGCCAGAGGGCGTTGATGCGCCGATGTTGCAGGTAGACGCCGTCAAGCGCGGCACCTATGACCGACAAATTCCGATTGCGGTTCGCGCTTCCTGGCGCGGCGCGATGGAGTGCAACGGCAACGGGCTGTGCTTCAACTTCGATGTGAAAAGCCCGATGTGTCCGTCGATGAAAATCACCAGCAACCGCATCCACTCCCCAAAAGGACGTGCGACGCTGGTGCGCGAATGGCTGCGCCTGCTGGCCGACCGCGGCATTGACCCGCTCAAGCTGGAACAGGAGCTGCCGGAAAAACGCGCCAGCCTGCGCGGGCTCATCGAACGGACCCGCAACAGCTGGCATGCGAATAAAGGCGAATACGATTTCTCGCATGAGGTGAAAGAGGCGATGTCCGGCTGCCTGGCGTGCAAGGCGTGTTCAACCCAGTGCCCGATTAAAATTGATGTGCCGGAATTCCGTTCCCGCTTCCTCCAGCTGTACCACACGCGTTATCTGCGCCCGATGCGCGATCATCTGGTGGCAACGGTGGAGAATTACGCGCCGCTAATGGCTCGTGCGCCAAAAACCTTTAACTTCTTTATCAATCAGCCGCTGGTGCGCAAACTGTCTGAAAAACATATCGGCATGGTGGATCTGCCGCTGCTGTCGGTGCCATCGCTCCAGCGTCGGCTGGTGGGGCACCGCTCGGCGAACATGACCCTGGAACAACTGGAAGCATTAAGCCCTGAGCAGAAAGCGAAGGTGGTGCTGGTGGTGCAGGATCCGTTTACCAGCTATTACGATGCGCAGGTGGTGGCTGATTTTGTCCGTCTGGCAGAGAAAATTGGCTACCAGCCGGTGGTACTGCCGTTCTCGCCGAACGGCAAGGCGCAGCACATTAAAGGTTTCCTGACCCGCTTCGCGAAAACCGCGCAGAAAACTTCAGATTTCCTGAATCGCGTGGCGCAGCTCGATATGCCAATGGTGGGCGTCGATCCGGCGCTGGTGCTCTGTTACCGGGATGAATATAAGCAGACGCTCGGCGATAAGCGTGGTGATTTTCAGGTCTTACTGGTGCATGAGTGGCTGCCTGCGGTGCTGAAGCAAACGGCCCCTCAGGAGGTCAGCGGAGAATCCTGGTACCTGTTTGGGCACTGTACCGAAGTGACCGCGCTGCCGACGGCGCCTGCCCAATGGGCTTCTATCTTCGCGCGCTTTGGCGCGAAGCTGGAAAGCGTCAGCGTGGGCTGCTGCGGTATGGCCGGAACCTACGGTCATGAAGTCAAAAACCACGCTAACTCGCTCGGCATTTACGAGCTGTCGTGGCACCAGGCAATGCAGCGCCTGCCGCGTAACCGCTGTCTGGCGACGGGCTACTCCTGCCGCAGCCAGGTGAAACGGGTGGAAGGTAACGGCGTTCGCCATCCCTTGCAGGCTTTACTGGAGATTATCGGATGATCTGGAAACGTGCGGTCACTCTGCAGGCCTTAAATGCTATGGGTGCAGAAAACATGGTCGGTTTGCTGGATATCCAGTTTACGCGCATTGGCGATACCGAACTTGAAGCGACGATGCCAGTAGACAGCCGTACTCATCAACCGTTTGGCCTGCTGCACGGCGGTGCGTCCGTCGTGCTGGCCGAAACGCTGGGGTCGGTCGCGGGTTACCTGTGTACGGAAGGGGAGCAGAAGGTGGTCGGGCTGGAGGTCAATGCCAACCACATCCGCTCCGTTCGCAGCGGGCGCGTGCGCGGTGTTTGCCGCGCACTGCACGCCGGAAGTCGTCATCAGGTGTGGCAGATTGATATTCTGGACGAGCAGGATCGCCTGTGTTGTTCATCCAGACTGACGACGGCCGTTGTGTAAAGTTTCCGAATGTCTTGCTTTTGGTCAAAAATTAGCCGTCTGATTGTGATATACTGGTCACGTTTTGAACATAAGCGAGGACATCATGGATACTGAAATAACCCCAACACAGCTGGCAATTGAATATTTACGTCGCGATAAAAGCAATCTGTCTCCGGCGCAGTACCTGAAAAAGCTGAAACAACTTGAGCTGGAATTTACGGATTTGCTGGCGCTCTCTTCAAACGAGCTGAAAGAAGAGATCTACTTTGCCTGGCGGTTGGGCGTTCACGTCCATTGAGCAGTGAAGAAAAGGCCGCCCGCGCGGCCTTTTTTGTGTCTGAAACTCAGTATTTGGCAGGCAGTTTGTTAATTTTAATGAGCCGGCCTTCTTCCATTTCGATGAACCCGCCCGTTTTCAGGTCAGCCAGTATCCGCATTACGCCGCTGCGGGAAAGCCGGGTTTTATCCCGGATGTACCTTTCCGCCGTCACGCTGCGTCGGTAGTTGTCATCTTCCTGCATCAGCATCATGAGCTGCTGACGAATCATCTCGTAAGCCGTTGGCGCACCTTTCGGCATGACGTTGTGATAAAGGCGGTTATAGACAAACATCAGATGATTAGAAAGCAGCCCCCATAACGCCTTCTCTTTGATAACTTCTGCCACCCGATCGGTTGCTAGCACGCCGATCAGGCATGGCGTCACCGTTTTGAGATAATCGTTAAAATATATGTCCGTCAGATTAGCGAGACCAAACAGGGCGGGACTGCGCGCGGTGGTAAGCATCATGTCGTCGCTTCTTCTGTATATCGCGATTGTGCCCTCGAGAATTAAATAACACATACTCTGCCCGTTAACCTGGAGATCAAGTTGCTCACCGGGATCGGTTTTATGCGTGGTGCAGTGCGGCTGTAAGTGGGAAATCAGTTCCTGGGCATAGGGAGAGCCGCGATGCGATGGTTTGTCAGAAGACATAGCGTTAACCTGGAAAGAGACTGTACTTTCTATAGTGTCGCTCTTATTTTCCACCTTCTCCAGAGATAAAAACAGCCTCAGTACTTGCGGGGTAAGTGATGGATCTCGATTAGCACGCCGCGCTCCATAGTGATGTATTTCCCCGTCCGCAACTCCGCCAGGATCCGCATAATGCCGCTGCGTGAAAGATAGGTGCGGCTTTTGATATAGGCTGCGGCGGTAATGCTCTGTCTTATGGCTTCCGGCTCCTGCATCAGTTCTACCAGCTGAAAGCGGATAATGTCGTAAGCCGACATCTGCGATATCTGGGCACAATGTTCGTAAACGCGCGATGCGGTATAGATCAGCAGGTTCGAGAAGGACTCCCATAAATTCTGTTGTGCGACTACGTGATTAAAACGCTCCAGCGTAACGCTAGCCACCTCTGAAGTTTCCAGCGCTCTGACGTAGAGGTGCTCAGAAGAAAACTGGCTGCTCACGCCGAGTATAAAAGGTGCGGATTCGGAATTTAAGACGATACCGTCACCTCGACGATGCAATGCCACGCTGCCATGTAACAGTAAAAAGCACTGGCGGATATCACCGGAATAATAATGGATGACTTCACCTTTAGCCATGATGCATCTTTCCGTATGCGGCAAAACATTATCGATTATTTTTTCAATGTGCTTAAGAGGCTTGGCGCCAAGCACTGTTGTTATTTCATTGCCTGAAACGGGCGCAATACGGGTGTTCATAAGAGGCCTCATACACTGATGCGATCATTTTTTGATCGACATAAAGAATTATCTTAAAAAACAGTTAGTCAGGGAATATTTTCGTCGAGTCTAATTATAGACTTGCGTATTAATGAGTGTTAATTAGTTGAATTTGAAACATTTTTGACTTAGGTCTAAAAGTAGACCGGGGACTTTATTGTTAAGATATTTCCAAAGTGATTTGTTTTGTTTTTGTTAAAAGAGAGTCTACAGCTAGACCCTAAAATCGATTGTGCGTAGAAAAAGAGTTGTATAAATTTTGATTCGTCGAAAGGGGTTTTATTTCTGCAACTGAATATCGGTAATAAATAAAGTAATACAGGAAAGAGAATTATGAATAAAAAATTGATGATGGCAATGTTAGCGGCAGGTTCTGTACTCACCATGACCAATGCATTTGCAGCGGCAGGTACCGTTAATTTTAACGGAAATATTCTGGATTCTGCCTGCGACGTAGATGTGGCATCTCAGAACCAGGTGGTGGTATTGGGCGATTATTATAAAACGGAATTCCCGACGGCGGGAGCCAGAACGGCTGCGACGCAGTTTAATATTATTTTGAAAAACTGTCCTGTGACGGTCACTAATGCAAAAGTCCGTTTTGACGGTACGCCGGATTTAACCAACGCCAGCCTGCTGGCGATTGATACGTCCGTGGCGGGGGCGGCCACAGGGGTAGCGATTAACCTGATGACTGCAGATAAAGCCGATCTGCCGCTGTACGGCAGCAACAGCTATACCTACGCGCTCAGCAGTACGGCTGATAATACACTGAACTTCTACGCGCAGTATATCTCCACCGCAGCGTCCGTGACCGCGGGCCCGGCTAACTCGGTCGCGAACTTCTCAGTGGTTTACAACTAAGTCATTGGCAGTAATTAGCAGGGGGCTTCCCGGCCCCTTGTTTTATGAGGTATTGAAATGCGTTTTATAACGACAACTGGCCTGGCGATGGCGCTGTTATCGCTGACGTTAACATCCGCCAGTGCTGGAGTAGTTATTGGCGGCACCCGCATTATTTTCGATGGGGCAAAAAAAGAAGCGTCAATAAGTATCACCAATCCTGATGACGTTCCTTATTTAATCCAGTCGTGGATTGATGTTCAGGATGGGCAATCCGGTAAAGCGCCTTTTATTATTACGCCTCCGCTGTATCGGCTGGATGGCGGGCAAAAAAACCTTGAGCGTATTGTCATGACAGGCTCGCTGCCTCAGGGGCAGGAGAGTTTATTCTGGCTGAACATTAAAGCTATTCCATCAGCTTCAAAGCAGATGAACTCGCTGCAAATTGCCGTCAAAACGCGCATTAAACTTATTTATCGGCCAGAGAGCCTTCGTGCGTCTACCCCTGAGGAACAAACCAACAAATTAACCTGGCATCGTGCGGGAAATGCTCTGCAGGTAAATAACCCAACGCCGTACGTTATCAATTTCAATGAAATAACGGTCGGGGGTAAAAAACTTGATGATGTCACGTACGTAATGCCTTCAGGCTCAGTTCGTTTCCCGTTACCGAATGGGACCAATGGCAATACGCTGACGTTTAAAGTCATTAACGATTATGGCAATCCTGGCGAATTACACCGGGCCAGTTTGTGATCCCTTTGCATTAATCGGGTGCTCGTCATGACAACGGCATTTAATACAGTGCAGCCTGCGCGCCTGGCAATATTCATTGCCCTCGCGCTTGCGGGTTTCTCTCCCACACTGTGGGCCAGTGAGACGTTTAATACGGAACTGGTAGAACTGGATAATCCCGGAATGGGAAAAGCGGATTTATCTGCCTTTGAATCCCGCTCGCAGGCGCCCGGGACGTACCACGTGGATATTATTCTTGACGAGCGGCTGCTGGAAACGCGGGATATTCGTTTCATGGCAGTGAAGGATGCTAACGGCAGTGAAACGTTGCAGCCGTGCCTGAGTATCAGGCAGTTAAAAGCGTGGGGCGTGAAAACGGCGCTTTTCCCGCAGCTCGACGCCGGGCAAGGAGAATGCGCCGATCTCAAGGCGATTCCACAGGCCAGCGCGGACTTCCAGTTTGGCGCCCAGCGTCTGGCAATCAGCATCCCACAGGCGGCCATAGATCTGCCAGCGAGAGGTTACGTTCCGCCGGAGATGTGGGATGAAGGCATTACCGCGGCCATGCTCAACTACAGCCTGAGCGGCGCGAACAGCCGGGCAAGAAGCGGGGCAGGCACCCGCAGCGACAGTCAGTATGCAAACCTGCGACCGGGGATCAACGTCGGTCCCTGGCGGTTACGCAACTACACCACCTGGTCCCGCGATGCGTCCGGCCAGGATAAGTGGGACAATGTCTATACCTTGATGCAGCGCGCGATTATTCCCCTGCAAGCCCAGCTTACGCTCGGAGACAGTTCCGCCCCTGCCGATGTCTTTGACAGCATGCCTTTTCGCGGCGTCCAGCTGGCGTCCGACGACGACATGCTACCGGATTCTCTGAAAGGCTATGCGCCGGTGGTGCGCGGTATTGCGCGAACTAACGCGCAGGTCGTGGTGCGTCAGAATGGCTATCAAATCTACCAAAGCTATGTGGCGCCGGGCGCGTTTGAGATCGCGGATATGTATCCCACCGGCGGCGCGGGCGATCTTGAAGTCACGATCGTCGAAGCCGATGGCAGTGAGCAACATTTCACCCTGCCGTACGCTTCGCTGCCGGTCCTGCAACGGGAGGGGCGCCTGAAATATGCCCTTACCGCCGGGCAGTATCGATCGTATAACCGTAGCGTGGAGAAAACCCCCTTCGGGCAACTGACCGGAATCTACGGCCTCCCTTACGGCCTCACGCTCTATGGCGGCGTTCAGGGGGCAGATAAGTACCAGTCGGCGGCTCTGGGGGTGGGCAAGAACATGGGCGTTCTCGGGGCGATATCCGCAGACCTCACCCAGGGCTGGTCAACGCCGGAGCATGCCGCGAAAACAAGCGGTCAGTCGTGGCGGGCCCGATACAGCAAGAATTTTATTAATACCGGGACGAACTTTTCGATTGCCGGGTATCGCTACTCGACCCGCGGCTATTACGGGATGCAGGAGGTCCTCGATTCGTACGGCGACAGCAGCGCGCTTCAGGACAGGCGACGTAACCGTGCCGAGCTGACAATGAGCCAGACGCTGGGGGACAACCTGGGCGCGCTTACCCTCAGTGCGGCGCAGGAAGATTACTGGAATGACGGTAAGTCGATGGCTTCGTGGAGCGTCGGCTATAGCAACTACTGGCACAACATCAGCTATGGCCTGACATGGACCTACAGCAAAAATGTCCGCTCAGCGTCAGAAACCCGCGACAACCAAAAAAACGCTGATCACGACCAGCTTCTGGCGTTCAACATCAGCATTCCGCTGGATAAATTTTTGCCGCAGACATGGGCGAACTATGGCATGAACGCCAGCAGGAATAACGGGATGACACACAGCATCGGTCTGAACGGGGTGGCTCTCGAAAACCGAGCCCTGAACTGGAACGTGCAGCAGGGATACGGCACAGAGGGCGTGGGCTATACCGGCAGCGTTAACGCGGACTACAGAGGCACCTATGGCGAAGCCACGGCGGGGTATGGTTATGACAAAAACAGTGAACGCCTGAATTACGGGCTACAAGGCGGCATTCTCGCCCATGCTGATGGCATCACGCTTTCTCAGCCGCTGGGGGAGACCAACGCCTTAATTAAAGCGCCTGGCGCCCACGGCGTGGATATCCGCAATCAGCCCGGTGTACGGACAGATGTTCGCGGTTATACGGTCGTGAGCAACCTTTCGGTCTATCGAAAAAACGATCTCACTCTCGATCCGGAAAATATGCCGGAGGATGTCGAACTGGAGATCAACACCCGCACGGTAACGCCGACACGGGGAGCGGTGGTGAGAGCCGATTATTTGCCGAAGTCAGGTCGCCGGGTGCTGATGACCTTGACCGACAACGAACGCGCCGTTCCGTTTGGGGCGGTGGTCACCCTTGTCGGTGATGAGAGCAGCAGTTTTATTGTGGGCGATCGCGGTCAGGTTTATTTAACCGGTATGCGCGAGGAGGGGACGTTAGTCGCGACATGGGGGAGTCAGCCCAGCCAGCAATGCCGCGCTGATTTCAGCCTGCCGACACACTCAACATTCGGTGGGATCGCTGACATGCGCGCCTCCTGCCGTCAGGAACGTTAACATGAAATGGCTTATCGTGATTTTGCTTCTCTGTTTGCTCGCGGCGGGAAACCTCGCCCGTGCCGGTACGTGCACCACCATCACGCCGCAGCTGTCAACCCTGTCCGTGGGGACGATTAACGTGCAGCGTGATGCGCCTGTCGGCACGGTGGTCTTTTCCGGCGCGGCGACAGCCACCGGTTCCTATCTTACTGGATGTGCTAATCCGCTGATGCTGGGATTCAGCATGCGCTACAACAGCGCCACGTTGAGCAGCTACGGCAATCATGTTTACAACACTAACGTCAGCGGGATAGGCATACGCTTTTCCTCTAACGCCTATTTTGAAAACCCGAGCAATACGTTCTCGTACAATGCGCAGACCTCCTATGTCGACTGGTATGGCGGGAGGATTGAGCTGGTGGTGACTGGCCCGGTCTCATCGGGGGCGTTAACCCCGGGGGCGATCGGCGTCGTGACGCTTCAGGGGAGCGACGGCATCTATCGTGACGGCCTGACCACGCAGCTCACCGCCGGAACCATTAATGCCATGGCGTGCACGGTGAATACGTCACAGCTGACGTTTCCGATCGGGGATATCCCCGCCTCGGCGTTCGGCAACGTGGTGGGCACCACGCCAGCGGGAGCACAGAATACGCAAAACCTGGGCTTAACCTGCGCCGCCGGAACCAATATTACGGTCTCGCTCAGTGGAATACAGAATCCGGACAGCGCCAATACCAGCGTGATGGCCTTAACCGGGCAGGGAAATGCCGGCACCGCAAAAGGGGTTGGGGTGCAGCTTATCTATAACGGTGCGCCGCTGGTGATGAACAGCCGACTATTCTTGCGGCAGTCTGCCGGCGGGCAAGAGACATTGCCGTTAACGGCCCGATATTACCAGACGTTGAACCGCGTGGAGTCAGGTTCAGCAAATGCCTCCGCCACCCTTAATTTGACCTATCAGTAGCAGGTACGAAGATGAAAATAATATACGGGACACTGCTGTTACTGGCTTTACTCAGCGGGAAGGCTTTCACCGCTGATAGCGTCAACATCGGTGTGACGGGAAATATCGTTGCGTCGCCGTGCATATTTAATGGCGGGAGTAACAGCCTCGATGTCAATCTGGGCAATATTCAGGCAACCAATATGGCGACGCCGGGCTCAACATCGGATCCGGTGCCATTTAGTCTGCTGTTCACCCAGTGCCCAACGGGAACGCAAAGTGTGACCGTCTCTTTTACCGGCAGCCCCGATCCCGCGGCGGGCGCGGACTATTTTATGAACAGCGGTTCGGCCACGCACGTGGCGATAGCCATGCGCGATGCCCAAACGGGTACGCTTAAAGGAACAGGCTCTGGCATGACTCAAACTATTGGTGCCGACAGAACCGCGACAATGGCTATGCAGGCCTCGGTCAAATCCGTGACGGGTGGCGTCACGCCGGGAAGCATCAGTGCAGTTGTGGTGATGACGATGCAGTACAACTGAGCGCCGGTGATATGCCTTTTTTAAAGACGTTGGTATGAGCTATGTTAAATATTCTGATTCAGGAAACCGATCTATTTTTTCAGGCTGGGCTACATAAATTTTTCGAGGATTTTTTTAAACATAACTTTCATCGTGCCATCACATTTAACCTGGCGCTGACCCATGAAAACGTCAGTCAGGCCGATATTATTGTCCTGTCATTATGCCAGGGTGAAACACTGACCTGTTTTCCCGAGTTACTCGCCCGGCAAAAAGGGATTGTGCTAGGGTTTGTCGACGATGAACTGCGCTTTTCGGCGTTACCCTCCTGCTTTCAGGACATTATTTCTCTCCCTCGCCGTGCATCGCTTGATCGTATCAGTGGCGTACTGTTTATCGCGTGGTTCAGGACGCAATTACCGGGTTATACATGGACTAAACATAACTGCTTCGACTGCCAGCATAAAGGGTTATCCCGGCAACAAATTCGTATTCTGGTCAATTTTTACCGAGGGCTGTCGGTAGTGCAGACCGCTCAGGCGCTGGAGATGAGTCAGAAAACGGTCTTTACCCATAAATATATGCTGATGCAAAAATTTAATCTGCGAAGCGATTACGAGCTGATCGTACTGTTGAGAAGGCTGATGGAGAAAAAGAGCCGTCCGAACCTGCTTCGCGATTACCTGGAAAATAATTATGCAGAACAGATAGCGTAAAACGCCAGCGGATAGCTGGCCGGGCAGTGATAGCCACCACCCGGCAATGTATTTAAACGTTAACCGCAGCGATCAACCGCGTCTTCATGGTCTGGTATGCAGAAGCCGCAAAATCCTCCGCCCAGCGCTGGTCCTCGATCGCCTCCATCTGCACGGCGCAATATTTCGTTTCAGGCGTTCTGGAGATCGGGTCTAGATTATCCTGCGTCAGCTCATTACAGGCGCCAATCCACCACTGGTAGGTCATATAGATTGCTCCCGCATTGATGCGCTCGCTGATGCTGGCGCGCGTGATCACTTTACCCCGGCGTGAACGTACCCAGACCAATTGGCCGTCGGCGATCCCACGCTCATCAGCGTCGGCCGGGTTCATTTGCACCCGGCCCGGCTCGTCGGCCAGGCTTTGCAGCGCCGCGCAGTTCCCGGTCATTGACCGACAGGAGTAGTGACCGACTTCGCGCACCGTGCAAAGTACCAGCGGGTATTCCGTATCCGGTGTCTCGGCCGGAGCGCGCCAGGGGGCAGCAAACAGCTGGCCTTTGCCAGTGGGGGTGTCGAACTGATTATCCCTGTACAGATAGGGTGTGCCGGGATGATCAAGGGTTGGGCAGGGCCACTGGACATGGCCCATCTCGCCCATTTTTTCGTAGGTCACGCCGTAGAAGAGGGGGCACAGCTCGCGCATTTCGTCCCAGATCTGCTGGTTATTCTCGTAATGCATGGGATAGCCCATCTCCGTGGCCAGCAGGCTGATGATCTCCCAGTCGCGCTTGACGTTGCCGCTGGCCTCAATGGCCTTGCCAAAACGCTGGAAGCCGCGATCGGCACAGGTGAACACGCCAGCATGTTCTCCCCATGACGTGGCAGGGAGCAGTACGTCAGCCACCTCTGCCGTTTTGGTCATAAAGATGTCCTGAACCACCACAAAATCGAGGGACTCAAAGCCGCGGCGGACCAGGCCCAGATCGGCTTCTGTCTGAAGCGGATCTTCCCCCATGATGTAATAGGCTTTGATCTTACCTTCCAGCGCGAGATGCGGCACTTCGGTGATACGCGTCCCGACGCGATCGTCCATCCGGCTGACATTGATTTTCCACGCATCGGCAAATTTCAGTCTGACCGCCGGGTCAGTGACATCCTGGTAGCCGGGGAACATATTGGGCAAAACGCCCATATCGCAGGCACCCTGAACGTTATTTTGCCCGCGAACCGGACCTACGCCGACGGCAGGGCGGCCCAGGTTGCCGGTGAGCAGCGCCAGGCTGGAGAGACCTTTCACCACATCAACCGCCTGACCAAACTGCGTAACGCCCATTCCCCACATTACCGTTGCTGAAGGCGCCGCCGCGAACATGCGCATTGCCTGACGAACATCCCGCGCGGGAATGCCCGTCAGATGTTCAACCTGCTCGGGTGCGTAATCTTTTACCGTCAGTCGGTAAGCCTCAAGCCCTTCTGTGAAGCGGGCAACGTAGTTTTTGTCGTACAGTTCCTCTTCAAGCAGGACATAGCCAAAGGCATTGACCAGCGCCATGTTACTGCCGTTTTTCAACTGAAGATGAAGATCGGCAATGCGTGCCGTTTCAATATGACGCGGATCGCAGACGATGATTTTTGCGCCATTTTCACGTGCTTTAAGCACGCGTCGGGCGACGATGGGGTGAGAGTCGGCGCAGTTATAGCCGAACACCAGCAGGCATTTTGAGTTTTCAATATCGTTAATGGAATTGCTCATGGCACCGTTGCCGAGGGTCTCCTGTAAACCGGCAACGGACGGACCGTGACAGACGCGGGCGCAGCAGTCGACGTTGTTAGTGTTCAGCACCGCACGGGCAAATTTTTGCATCACATAGTTGGTCTCATTGCCCGTTCCCCGCGAGGACCCCGTGGTCATAATGGATCGAGGGCCGTACTGATCTTTGATGCTTTTAAGCCTGTGAGCAGTATAGCGAATGGCCTCTTCCCAGGTAACAGGGGTAAAGGACTCGCCTTTGCTGTAGCGGATCATGGGCTGCGTCAGACGGGGGGTAAGCAGCCGTGTGTCGTTAAGAAAGTCCCAGCCGTAGAATCCTTTCAGGCAAAGCGTGCCCTGATTGGTTACGCCATCAGCGGCTTCGGCACGGATAATCCGGTTATTTTTCACAACGAGGTTTAGTTTGCAGCCTGCACCGCAGTAAGGGCAGACGCTGGCGATTTTTTTCATCAATAACAGACCTGTTAAGAAATGAAGCAATGTTTACTGGAAAGCCCAGTCCCTTAGCGGACTAAGCAGGATCCATGCCACATTCAGCGTGCTTGATTAACAGGGCGTCAGGGAAGAGAGGGTGTGTCATCGTCAGTCTGTTCGTCAGTATTGACGATGACACGCTATCCGTAGGGATGGGAAGGGAGAGGCGTTAAAGATCGTCCATGGTATAACCGACAACAATTTCCAGCGTCTTGCGGATCACATCCGCCTTAACGACATCGTCGGTAGTTTCCAGCGTCTGGATCAGCCAGAGAATGATCGCTTTGTTGGTCAGATGACCTTCAGAAGCGAGAACACAACGAACCGCAGTCGAAAAAATGGCAGACTCTTCAGCAAAGCGATCGCCTGCGTGACGGAAATACTCCGACAACGCGCTATCTAAAAAGGCGGAGTGGTATTCGGGTTGAAGCTGAATATTTTGTCTCATTTGTTCTCACCGTTGCTGTAAAGTTGTAGTCAATGCATCTTTTTGGGATCGGACGGTTTTCCATTTCCAAATAACGGCACTACATTGTCTCGATTATTTTTGAGAAATCCCTCTCTCTGTATTCGTCCTTGTGCGGTTCTGCGACCTTTAAAAGCGACCGTGCCTGAGCTGATTTCAGCTATCACCCTCGCTAATGTCTCCCGCCGCTGGGGATCCGTCTCACAGGCTTGCATGTTACGCAGACGCTGAACCAATCCCTCGGTCGTCACGGGACCGCGCTCCTTCAAAAGTGAAAGAGCGGCTTCTCCAATGAGCTGGTCGATCAGTCTGTCCGCATCACTGCTATTCATAACATTAACGTTCGAAGAGCAGACCAAGAAGCAGGTGATAATGATGTTCCTCTTCCGGACCATTGGCCCTTTCAAGGCGACTCAACAGTTTTGTGCAGAGCGATTTGCGATTCAGATTCCGCCCATCGCTAAGGATTTCAACAACAACCTGACCCAGGGTTTCCTGTTGGGTTGGAAGCGCGGCTTTTTCGAAGTACTGCGCAATCGCTGTTGCTGAGTCTGCGACGTATCCGTTCTGCTGCATGTTTCGCTCCTGTAAAATTCTGTAATCAGTAACGTTACATTTAAGGTATACATAATTTTCAAATCTGTACATTTAAAATGTACAATTTTTTAAATATTTTATAATATATTTTATAAAGTGTTTATTTTTCAGACGTTTACATGTGTGCAATCTACTGCGGGATTCACAAAATATATTGTACAATCCAAAGCGGCGTCGCAGAGTTGTACAAGCTTGGGAAAGGCGCAAATAAGCCGTGTAAATCGTTGAGATGTAAATTATTTGTTGGGAAATTAATGTGCTATAACAGAGTTCTCCCCACGTGTTTTCGTGGTCACCCCCTCAATCTTCAGGATTAGCATGCTCACAACCATCATTTACCGCAGTCATATCTGCGAGGACGTTCCAGTGAAAGCGCTGGAAGACATGGTCGCTGCTGCAAATTGTAGAAATCGCCAGTTCGATGTGACGGGGATTTTGCTGTTTAACGGCACACACTTTTTTCAGTTACTTGAAGGGCCCGCTGATAACGTTAAGGAGATCTATGAGCTCATCTGCCGTGACCCACGGCATCACAACGTGGTCGAATTGTTAAGCGATCACGGGCCTTCAAGACGTTTTGGCAACGTGGGTATGGAGCTCTTTGACCTTCGTCAGTACGATACCGACGAAGTGCTGCAACAGGTACTCGATAAAGGCACAACGCGCTATCAGCTGACCTATAACGATCGCGCCCTGCAATTTTTCCGCACCTTCGTTGAGGCCACTGAAAAAGCCAACTACTTTGAGCTGCCTCCGGCTGACGCCTGGGAGTTTGTCACCGAAAATACGCCGTTATCCTCCCAGCCGACAGTAGTGGCAAAGGGCGCGGACTGTAGTTTCGCATTTCAACCTATCGTCGATCCGTTTATGCAGCAGGTAGTTTCCTGGGAAGCCCTGATCCGCACGCCGTCCGGTGAGTCCCCGGAAAGCTATTTTGCCAACCTGTCGCGTGAGGCGCTGTACGAATCGGATCTGAAGAGTAAACAGGTGGCTTTATCGATGGCCAGCGCGCTGGGCCTACAGACTCAAACGTTGTCCATTAATCTGCTGCCGATGACGCTGGTCAATGTTCCTGGCGCCGTCGATTTTTTACTGACGGCAATTGAGGCGAACGGTTTTGTGCCGGAGCAAATTGTGGTCGAGTTCACCGAGAGCGAGGCGATCTCGCGCTTCGAAGAGTTCACCAGCGCGGTCAGACAGCTTAAAAGCGCCGGGATCAGCGTGGCCATCGATCACTTTGGCGCGGGATTCGCCGGTCTGCAACTGCTGGCTCAGTTCCAGCCGGACAGAATCAAGATCAACCGTGATTTGATTGCTAACGTGCACAAGAGCGGCCCGCGTCAGGCAATCATTCAGTCAATCATTAAATGCTGCGCCTCCCTGGAAATTCTGTTCTGTGCGGTAGGCGTAGAGCTGGCTGAAGAGTGGATGTGGCTGGAATCTGCCGGGATTTCTCAGTTCCAGGGTCACCTTTTCGCCAGCCCGCGTCTGGGGGGCATTCCGGCGATTGCCTGGCCCGAGAAAAAGTACGATTTATAAAAAACCTGTACGTAACTGTTAAAAGTGACCTGTACGTACGGCTAAATTTATACAACAATATATTAACGAGTGAGTGGTTCTTTGAGCCATTCACTTGTCTCAGAACGAGGAGTTAGTTATACAAATGATTTGTACAATCTGATAAGGTTGGTTTGGTTAGGTATGGAAGTATTGTGCGTGAGGGAGTTAATGGCCTATTACAGTATCGGCGAAGTGGCCGAACGATGCGGTATCAACCCCGTTACGCTGCGTGCCTGGCAGCGCCGTTATGGATTGTTGAAGCCGCAGCGAAGTGAAGGGGGTCATCGTCAGTTTGACGATGAAGATATCCTGCGTATCGAAGAGATCAAACGCCTGATGAAAACGGGTGTTTCGGTCGGTAAAGTAAAAGCGCTTCTTGAAAATACAGAAGTGATGACTCAGGGGAACTGGGCATCGTTTCAGGAAGAGATGTTAACCGTTCTGCGCTATGCCAGCCCGGCAAAACTGCGCGCCAAAATCGGCGAGTTCCGCCGCGACCATGCGATGGATGTTCTGATAGATAACATCATCACCCCTGTGCGTCAGCGAATGAACCAGGACCAGAATACGGTGCGTCACATGGCGAGCCTGCTCGACGGTGTCCTGATTGAGTTTGCCGTTACAAGCCTGGGTGAGTCGCGAAAAAAAGCAGGTAAGGATGCGCTGCTGATTGGGTGGGAGTGCGACGACCGTACGCATTTATGGCTGGAAGCTGCCCGTCTTGCCTATAAGGGCTGGCATATTGACGTGCTGGCTGAGCCGATTGATTCTCCACGTCCGGAACTTTTCCCTGGACAAAAAATTTTCGTCTGGACCGGTAAAGCACCTACGCCTCGTCAACAGGAGCAGCTCGACCACTGGCGTGAACAGGGTTTCGCCGTCTCGTTCCATCACTGATGTTAAGGGGTCCGTCAGGGCCTTTTTGTCTTTTCGAGTCCGCTTTCTTATTGGAAGATAGCTATCTTAAAAATAGGTATTTTCAATACAATTTTTATTATTGCCCGCCACCTTACCGCCTTTCTTATGAAATGCATTATTTATCAATGCATTGAACAAAACTAACCCACCCATCCGCATCCCGTCACAGGGTCTATGCTTAATGAAAGTAGCCAAAAAGGGCGGTTTAGCCCAAAGCCCCTGCTCGCAGGGGGTTGAAGTGATAATCGTTATCACTAACATGGTGTTATGCCCTGGTGGCTTATCAGATGAGGTGGACCTATGGAACTGCATTCAGAAACCTTCAATCCGGCCGATTTTGCCTGGCGTGGCTTAACGCTGACGCCCGCGGCGGCGGCGCATATTCATGAGCTGGTGGCAAAAAATCCCGACATCCTCGGCGTACGCTTAGGCGTTAAGCAGACGGGCTGCGCGGGATTTGGCTACGTGCTGGATACCGTAACCGAACCCAAAAAGGACGATCTGGTCTTTGAAACCGACGGTGCAAAGTTATACGTCGCGCTGCAGGCTATGCCGTTTATCGATGGAACCGAAGTCGACTACGTTCGGGAAGGTTTAAACCAGTTATTCAAATTTCATAACCCGAAAGCCCAGAACGAATGCGGCTGCGGCGAAAGCTTTGGGGTATAGGCGGTACTATGTCTCGTAATACTGAAGCAACGAGTGATGTAAACACCTGGAGCGGCGGACACCTCAACTATAAAGAGGGTTTCTTCACGCAGCTGCAAACCGATGAGCTGGCGAAAGGCATCAACGAAGAGGTCGTACGCGCCATTTCGGCCAAACGTAACGAGCCGGAGTGGATGCTGGAGTTTCGTCTGAGCGCATTCCGCGCGTGGCTGGAGATGGAAGAACCCCACTGGCTGAAAGCGCATTACGATAAGCTGAACTATCAGGATTACAGCTACTACTCCGCGCCCTCATGCGGCAGCTGCGATGATACCTGTGCCTCGCAGCCCGGCGCGGTACAGCAAACCGGTGCCGAGAACAGCTTCCTGAGTAAAGAGGTGGAAGAGGCCTTCAATCAGCTCGGCGTGCCCGTGCGCGAAGGTAAAGAGGTGGCGGTGGACGCCATTTTTGACTCCGTCTCGGTGGCAACCACCTACCGTGAAAAGCTGGCGGAGCAAGGGATAATTTTCTGCTCCTTTGGGGAAGCCATTCACGATCACCCGGAGCTGGTGAAAAAGTACATTGGCACCGTGGTACCCAGTAACGATAACTTCTTCGCGGCACTGAATGCGGCGGTGGCGTCAGACGGCACCTTTATCTACGTGCCTAAAGGTGTGCGCTGCCCGATGGAGCTCTCGACCTATTTCCGCATCAACGCGGAAAAAACCGGCCAGTTTGAACGCACCATCCTGGTGGCCGATGAAGGCAGCTACGTCAGCTATATCGAAGGCTGTTCGGCGCCGGTGCGCGACAGCTACCAGCTGCACGCGGCGGTGGTAGAGGTGATCATCCATAAAGACGCGGAAGTGAAATACTCTACGGTACAGAACTGGTTCCCGGGCGATGGCAACACCGGTGGTATTCTGAACTTCGTCACCAAGCGTGCGCTGTGCGAAGGTGAAAACAGTAAGATGTCCTGGACGCAGTCAGAAACCGGCTCCGCCATTACCTGGAAATACCCGAGCTGTATTCTGCGCGGCGACAACTCCATCGGTGAGTTTTACTCCGTGGCACTGACCAGCGGTCATCAGCAGGCCGATACCGGCACCAAGATGATCCACATCGGTAAAAACACCAAATCGACCATCATCTCCAAAGGGATCTCTGCCGGTCACAGCCAGAACAGCTATCGCGGGCTGGTGAAAATCATGCCGACAGCCACCAACGCACGTAACTTTACCCAGTGCGACTCCATGCTGATTGGTGCGGACTGCGGGGCGCATACCTTCCCCTATGTCGAATGCCGCAATAACAGCGCCCAGCTCGAGCATGAGGCGACTACGTCACGTATTGGTGAAGATCAGCTGTTCTACTGCCTGCAACGCGGGATCAGTGAAGAAGATGCGATTTCAATGATTGTTAACGGCTTCTGTAAGGACGTGTTCTCTGAACTGCCGCTGGAATTTGCCGTTGAAGCCCAGAAACTCCTCGCCATTAGTCTTGAACACAGCGTCGGTTAAGGAAAGCACATGTTAAGCATTAAAGATTTACAGGTTAGCGTGGAAGAGAAAGAGATCCTTCGTGGGCTCAATTTTGACGTCAAACCGGGTGAAGTTCACGCCATCATGGGGCCAAACGGCTCCGGGAAAAGTACGCTTTCAGCGACGCTGGCAGGACGCGAAGATTATGAGGTCACCAGCGGCTCCGTTGAGTTTAACGGCAAGGATCTGCTGGAGATGTCGCCTGAAGAGCGTGCCGGTGAGGGCATCTTTATGGCCTTCCAGTATCCGGTGGAAATCCCGGGCGTCAGCAACCAGTTCTTCCTGCAAACCGCGCTGAACGCGGTGCGCAAGTATCGCGGGCTTGAGGCGCTGGATCGCTTTGACTTCCAGGATCTGATGGAAGAGAAAATCAAGCTGCTGAAAATGCCCGAAGATCTGCTCACCCGCTCGGTGAACGTGGGTTTTTCTGGCGGTGAGAAAAAACGTAACGATATTCTGCAAATGGCGGTTCTTGAGCCGGAGCTGTGCATTCTCGATGAAACCGATTCAGGGCTGGATATTGATGCCCTGAAGATCGTTGCCGACGGCGTAAACTCTCTGCGTGACGGTAACCGCTCATTTATTATCGTGACTCACTACCAGCGTATTCTGGACTACATCAAACCGGACTATGTCCACGTGCTTTATCAGGGGCGCATTGTGAAATCCGGTGACTTTACGCTGGTTAAACAACTGGAGGAGCAGGGTTATGGCTGGCTTACCGAACAGCAGTAATGCACTCCAGCAGTGGCACCGACTGTTTGAAGCCCAGGGTGGAGCGCGCTCTGAACAGGCTCAGCACCATCTCCAGCAGATGCTGCGTCTCGGTTTACCGACGCGTAAGCATGAGAACTGGAAATATACCCCGCTGGACGGCCTGCTGAACGGCGAGTTTGTCACCCGTCTGGCGCAGGTTAGCCCCGGCCAGCGCGATGTGCTGGCGCTGAGCGTGGATGCCGTGCGTCTGGTGTTTGTAGACGGGCAGTTTCGTGAGGAACTCAGCGACAGCGTACAGGAGAGCGGGTTCGATATCGCCATTAACGACGAGCGCCAGTCGTTGAGTGCTCCGGTCCAGCCTGACGTCTTTCTGCACCTCACAGAGAGCCTGTCTAAGTCTGTCACCCATATTCACGTTAAGCGTAACCAGCGCCCGGCGAAACCGCTGCTGCTGATGCATATCACCCAGGGTGTTGAGGGCGGCGAGATCAACACCGCCCACTATCGCCACCATCTCGAGCTGGCAGAAGGGGCAGAAGCGACGGTAATTGAACATTACGTTAGTCTGAACGACACCCGCCATTTTACCGGCTCGCGTCTGACGATGAACGTGGCGGCCAACGCCCAGCTGCACCATATCAAGCTGGCGTTTGAGAATCCGCTCAGTCACCACTTCGCCCACAACGATATTCTGCTGGGCCAGGATGCCGCGGCTTACAGCCACAGCTTCCTGCTTGGCGGCGCGGTGCTGCGCCACAATACCAGCACCCAGCTGAACGGTGAGAACACTACGCTGCGTATTAACAGCCTGGCGATGCCGGTGAAGTCAGAAGTGTGCGACACGCGCACCTGGCTTGAGCATAACAAAGGCTACTGCAACAGCCGTCAGCTGCACAAAACCATCGTCAGCGACAAAGGACGTGCGGTGTTTAACGGCCTGATCAATGTGGCGCAGCACGCCATCAAAACTGACGGGCAGATGACCAACAACAACCTTTTGCTGGGACGTCTGGCAGAGGTGGACACCAAACCACAGCTGGAAATTTATGCGGACGACGTGAAATGCAGCCACGGCGCAACGGTCGGGCGTATTGACGATGAGCAGATGTTCTACCTGCGCTCTCGCGGGATAGACCAGCAGGCCGCGCAAAAGATGATTATTTACGCCTTTGCGGCTGAGCTGACGGAAGCGCTGCCCGATGGCGGACTTAAACAGCAGGTGCTGGCCCGTATCGGTCAGCGGCTGCCTGGAGGCGAAGCATGACATTTCCCGTAGAGAAAGTCCGGGCAGATTTTCCGGTACTGACCCGTGAAGTGAACGGTCTGCCGCTGGCCTATCTCGACAGTGCGGCCAGCGCGCAAAAACCGAATCAAGTGGTGGATGCGGAAGCCGAGTTTTACCGCCACGGTTATGCGGCGGTCCATCGCGGGATCCACACTCTGAGCGCCGAGGCGACCCAGCGCATGGAAAACGTGCGCACGCAGGTTGCGGCGTTTCTCAACGCGCGTTCGCCGGAAGAGCTGGTGTTCGTGCGTGGCACCACCGAAGGGATCAACCTGGTGGCTAACAGCTGGGGCAATGCGCAGGTGCACGCGGGGGATAACATCATCATCACCCAGATGGAGCACCACGCTAACATCGTGCCCTGGCAGATGCTCTGTGAGCGTGTGGGGGCGCAACTGCGGGTGATCCCGCTAAACGAAGACGGTACGCTTCAGCTTGAACAGCTGGACGCCCTGCTTGACGACAGAACGCGGCTGGTAGCGGTGACCCACGTTTCAAACGTGCTGGGGACGGAAAATCCGGTGGCGCTGATCGTCGACAAAGCCCATCAGGCCGGTGCGAAAGTGTTGATTGATGGTGCCCAGGCGGTGATGCACCATGCGGTTGACGTTCAGACTCTGGACTGCGATTTCTACGTCTTCTCCGGGCACAAGCTGTATGGTCCGACGGGCATCGGCGTGTTGTATGTGAAAGAGGACATTCTCCAGGCCATGCCGCCGTGGGAAGGGGGCGGGTCAATGATTGCCACCGTCAGCCTGACGGAAGGCACAACCTACGCCCGGGCGCCCTGGCGCTTCGAGGCGGGCACGCCAAACACAGGCGGGATCATCGGGCTGGGCGCGGCCATTAGCTACGTATCTGAAACGGGGCTGGCGGCGATTCAGGAGTACGAACAGCTGCTGATGCAATATGCCTTGCAGGAGCTTGCCGGCGTCCCGGATCTGACCTTATATGGCCCTGCTGACCGTCTGGGTGTGATAGCCTTCAACCTCGGCAAGCATCACGCTTATGATGTGGGCAGTTTCCTGGATAATTACGGCGTCGCCGTACGTACCGGGCATCACTGCGCGATGCCACTGATGGCGTATTATCAGGTACCGGCCATGTGCCGCGCATCGCTGGTGATGTACAACACAACGGAAGAGGTCGACAGACTGGTGGCGGGACTAAAACGTATTCACCAGCTGCTTGGCTAACGGAGAGGCGAGAGATGGCAGATTTGCCGGACAGAGATAAGTTGCTGCGTAACTTTGGGCGTTGCGCAAACTGGGAAGAGAAATACCTTTATATTATCGAGCTAGGTCAGCGCCTGCCGCCGCTCAGCGAAGAGGCGCATAACCCGGACAACATCATTCAGGGCTGCCAGAGCCAGGTCTGGATCCAGATGCAGCAGACGGATGATGGCGTAATCGATTTACAGGGTGACAGCGATGCCGCCATTGTGAAGGGGCTTATTGCCGTCGTATTTATTCTTTATCACCAGATGTCGGCGCAGGATATTGTCGCCTTTGACGTTCGCTCGTGGTTTGAAAAAATGGCCTTAACCCAACACCTCACCCCGTCCCGCTCCCAGGGACTGGAAGCGATGATCCGCGCCATACGCGCCAAAGCCACAATCCTTAGCTAAACTGACAGAACAGCATTCATTCTGTTTCGCGGGGTGGTTTCCACCTCGCTGGTTTTTCAGCTTTCTGACGTTTGGTCAGTGAATAAGGAATCTCAGCATGAAGCGCGCGTCTCTAATAACTCTATTACTCCTTGGTTCGCTCAGTGCTGTTAATTCAGCCAGGGCGGTTGATTATCCTTTACCGCCCGCAGGCAGCCGCCTGATTGGGCAAAATCAGACATACACCATTCAGGAAGGCGACAATAAGCTCCAGGCTATCGCTCGTCGGTTTAATACCGCCGCACAGCTTATCCTTGAAACCAATAATACCATTGCACCGGTAAACCCTGCGCCAGGAACGGTCATTACCATTCCTTCCCAGATGCTGCTCCCGGACACCGAGCGTGAGGGCATTGTGGTGAATCTGGCGGAGCTGCGTCTTTACTTCTATCCGCCTGGCGAAAATATCGTGCAGGTCTATCCGCTGGGTATTGGTCAGCTTGGGCTGGAAACACCGGTCAGCACCACCCGTGTGAGTCAGAAAATCCCTAACCCTACCTGGACCCCCACAGCGGGCATCAGAGCGCGCTCACTGGCGCAGGGCATTAAACTGCCGCCTGTGGTACCCGCAGGGCCAAATAACCCGCTGGGGCGCTTTGCGCTGCGTCTGGGCATCGGGAATGGGGAATATCTTATTCATGGCACCAGCGCGCCGGATAGCGTAGGGCTGCGGGTCAGCTCGGGCTGTATGCGAATGAACGCGCCGGATATCAAAGCGTTGTTTGAACAAGTGCGCGTCGGCACGCGGGTGCAGATTATCAATGAGCCGGTTAAGTTCTCCGTCGAGCCGGACGGCAAACGTTATATCGAGGTGCACAGGCCGCTGGCGCAGGCTGAGGGCGAAAACCCACAGACGGTGCCGTTCACGCACTCGGCGGCGTTTACCGCCTTCGCAGCGGAATCAGGTAGCGATAAAACGCTAATCGACAAAGCTCTGGCGCGCAGAGCCGGGATCCCGGTTGCCGTTTCAGCAGGCAATGGTTCGTCAGCCAGCAATTCTGTCCTGTCGGTTCAGAACAGTCGTGTCTCAGCGGCGGTGACGGAAGGCGAGGGAGAGAAAGCGCTTCAGTAGAAGTTTGACGAAGGCAAAAAAAATGGCGCACAATGTGCGCCATTTTATTAACAGGTACTATTACTTACGGTATTTAGTAGCCTGGTTGTCCAGACGCTGGTTAGCGCGAGCTGCGTCGTCTTTAGCAGCCTGAACGTCGGAACGCATTGCGTTCACGTCGTTGCTCAGCTGGTCAACTTTAGCGTTCAGAGTCTGAACGTCAGAAGACAGCTGATCGATTTTAGCGTTGCTGGAGCAACCTGCCAGCAGAGTAGAACCCAGGATTACCGCGCCCAGTACCAGTTTAGTACGATTCATTATTAATACCCTCTAGATTGAGTTAATCTCCATGTAGCGTTACAAGTATTACACAAAGTTTTTTGGGTTGAGAATATTTTTTTGATGGGATTACGCCTATTTTTGATCGTTCGCTCAAAGAAGCAACGAAATCGGCAATTTTGACGAAAAAGCTATGTTAAAAAAGGCATTTTTCATCGGATTCATCTTAGATAAATCGCGATTAAATAGAAAAACCCGATTTGCTTTTTGAATAGTTCTGGTTAATGGCGGGAATAAAAAAAGCGCCCCGAAGGACGCTTTTTAACAAAACAATAATTTGTTCGTGAAATATTACAGTACGTGGACAGATGCAGTGTTGGTTGTACCGCTTGGTACCAGTGCACCAGAAACCATAACCACCACGTCGCCTTTCTGAGCCAGGCCACAATCAACCAGTTCCAGAGCCACTTCTTTACCCAGACGATAGAAATCATCGGTAGAGGCAATCTCTTTCACCAGGTGTGGGATCACGCCTTTGCTCAGCACCAGCTGACGCGCGGTGGTTTCGTTGGTGGTCAGCGCCAGAATGGTCGCATCCGGGAAGTATTTACGCACGGCACGCGCAGATTTACCGCCCTGGGTCGCCACGACAATCAGTGGGGCTTCCAGTTTCTCGGCGGTTTCTACCGCACCACGGCACACGGCTTCGGTGATGCGCAGTTTACGGCTGTCGTTGTTGTAATCCAGACGGCTTTTCATCACGCGGTCGGTACGCTCACAGATGGTCGCCATGATGCCGACCGCTTCCAGAGGGTATTTCCCTTTTGCAGATTCGCCAGACAGCATAACGGCATCGGTACCGTCGAGGATGGCGTTTGCCACGTCGCCGGCTTCAGCGCGGGTAGGGCGTGGGTTTTTGATCATGGAGTCCAGCATCTGCGTTGCGGTGATAACCACTTTACGCGCGCGAACGCATTTCTCGATCATCATCTTCTGCGCGAAGATCACTTCTTCAACCGGGATTTCTACGCCCAGGTCGCCACGCGCTACCATGATACCGTCAGACGCTTCAAGGATTTCGTCGAAGTTGTTCAGGCCTTCCTGGTTTTCGATCTTGGAGATGATCTGAATGTTCTCACCGCCGTGCGCTTTCAGGTGCTCACGGATCTCAACCACATCAGAACGTTTACGGATGAAAGACGCCGCAACGAAGTCCACACCTTGTTCGCAGCCGAAGATCAGGTCTTGTTTGTCTTTTTCAGCCAGCGCTGGCAGAGCAATGGACACACCCGGCAGGTTAACGCCTTTGTTTTCGCCCAGATCGCCGTTGTTCAGCACTTTACAGATAACCTTGTTACCTTCAATCGCGGTCACTTCCATGCCGATCAGGCCGTCATCTACCAGCACGGTGTTGCCAACGGACAGATCGCTGGTGAAGCCTTCGTAGGTCACGGCAACGATTTCGTTATTACCTACAACGGATTTGTCGGTGGTGAAGGTGAAGGTCTGGCCCGCTTTCAGGGAAACGTCGTTACCGCCTTCCAGTTTGATGGTGCGGATTTCAGGACCTTTGGTGTCGAGCAGGATTGCCGCTTTTTTCCCGGTCTTGCTCATCACGTTGCGCAAGTTCTGAATACGCTGACCGTGTTCAGCATAGTCGCCGTGGGAGAAGTTCAGACGCATCACGTTCATGCCGGCATCCAGCATTTTGCTCAGCATCTCTTCGGATTCGGTTTTCGGGCCGATAGTACAAACAATTTTCGTCTTTTTCATGACAGTCTTAGTCTTTAAGTTGGGAAGGATATGGAAATCTCGCTCCGGGGGCGCACCGCCGCGGAGTCAAACCTGTGTTGCGAAAGAGTATATGACACGCACTAAGAATAGGTGACATCAAATGAGCGTGCAGAAGAAAGTGTGCCTGAGTGCCAGCCCAACGAAGGAGAGGAGAAGTAGTACGTTGTTTTTTGTATTCCAAGCGCTGAAACCATTCACCAGGGATTTGGCGCGCATTATACGCTGATTCACAGTAAAAAGGAAAATGGAAACAGCGTTTCAAAAACATTCTGTGCAGATTCACATAAGTTTGTTATCAAGGCGTTAAGGCCTAATGTCATCTTATGACGGCAGGCGCAACGCCCGCCGTTTTTTGCTCACTTTTCCAGCGCCTGTTGAAGGTCGGCGATCAGATCCTTCGCATCCTCAATCCCCACCGACAGGCGTATCAGCTGCGGCACAATGCCGTTTGCAAGACGCTGCGCCAGTGGAATGGAGGCGTGGGTCATGCTGTAGGGCTGGCTCACCAGACTCTCCACCCCGCCCAGGCTTTCCGCCAGGGTAAAGAGCGTAAGATGACGAATCACCTCTGTCGCGCGTTGCGCATCGCCTTTTATCACGACAGAGATCATGCCTCCCGGCAACGCCATTTGTCTGCGGGCAAGCGCATACTGGGGGTGTGACTCCAGCCCGGGATAGAGCACGCTCTCTATCTGCGGATGCTGCTCCAGCCATTGCGCAATCGCCAGCGCGTTGGCACTGTGCTTCTCAACGCGCAGGGAGAGGGTGCGAATCCCCCGTAGCGTCAGGAAGCTGCTGAACGGATCCAGAACGCCGCCAACCGCGTTTTGCAGATAGCCCAGACGCTCCGCGAGATCCTTATTTGCCCCGACAACAGCCAGCCCGGCAACCACGTCTGAATGACCGTTGAGATATTTGGTGGCGGAGTGAACCACAATGTCGAACCCCGCCTCCAGCGGCCGGTGAATGACCGGGGAGGCGAAGGTATTATCCGCCACGCTGATCGCATTATGGCGCCGGGCAATGTCTGCGATGGCCTCCAGGTCGGCCAGTTTCAGCAGCGGGTTCGTCGGCGTTTCCACCCAGATCATGCGGGTGTCCGGGCGAATGGCGGCCTCAAGTCCGGCTACATCGTCCGGCTTAACCCAGCTCACCTGTAACCCGGTGCTGCGCTTGCGCACGTTTTCGATCAGGCGATACGTACCGCCATACACGTCGTCAATGGCAACGATATGGCTGTCTTTATCCAGCAGTTCGAGCACGGTGGAAATGGCCGCCAACCCTGACGCGAAGGCGTACCCGCGCGTGCCGCCTTCCAGTTCGGAGATGGCGGTCTCCAGCGCATGGCGGGTTGGGTTGCCGCTCCGGGAGTATTCGTAGCCGGTATGTTCACCCGGTGCCGGTTGCGCAAACGTCGACGTGGCGTAAATTGGCGGCATCACGGCGCCGTGCGTGTCGTGATACTCACCGCTGTGAACGCTGAGGGTGGCCAGGTTTTTCATCTTTTGCTCCTTTTATTTCGTCAGGCGGTTACGCCAGGTGGTGAGTACGTCACTGCGTGTGATCAGACCCAGAAAGCGGTCTTCGTCATAAATAATCGCCACCAGGCCACGGTCAAAAATGGTGTACAGGGCGCTCTCCGGGGCCTGCTTATCCAGATATTCGACCTGACGCGTCATGGCCGCCGTCACGGGGAGAGAGAAGCGATCGGCATCTCCCCCGATGTGCCGCAGCAGGTCCCACTCGTCGATGATGCCGACAACATTGTTGTTATCGAGCACCGGCAGCTGGGAGATGTCGTACAGGCGCATGCGGGCCAGCACGGTGGAAAGCGTGTCGTCCGGGGCGGCAGTCACCGTCGCGCCTTCATCGTGGCGCAGGGCAATATAGTCCGAGAGATCGCCTGCCTGCGGACGCGAAATCAACCCCTGCTGGCGCATCCAGTCGTCGTTGAACATCTTTGAGAGGTATTTATTGCCGCTGTCGCAGGCGAAGGTGACCACACGTTTTGGCGTAGTCTGCGCCTGGCAATATTTCAGCGCCGCCGCCAGCAGCGTGCCGGTGGAGGAGCCTGCCAGGATCCCTTCCGTTTTTAGCAGATCGCGGGCGGTGGTGAACGCCTCGCGATCGGTAATGCGCCAGGCGCGGTTAACCCCTTCGATGTGCGCCAGCGGAGGGATAAAGTCTTCGCCAATCCCCTCAACCAGCCACGATCCGGCATCGTGATGGCGTCCGGTCTCAACCTGGTCCGCCAGCACCGACCCGGCCGGATCGGCAAGCACAAATTCCGTCTGCGGCGAATGTTCTGCAAACCACGCCTGTAAGCCACCCAGCGTACCGCCGGACCCCACGCCGACGACGATGGCATCGATCTGGCCGTCAAGCTGTTCAAACAGTTCCGGTGCGGTAGTGGTGTGGTGCGCCAGCGGATTGGCCGCGTTATTGAACTGGTCGATATAAAACGCGCCTGGCAGTTCGTTCGCCAGCCGCCGGGCATAATCCTGGTAGTAGGCCGGATGCCCTTTATTCACATCCGAGCGGGTCAGCACGACCTGCGCCCCTAACGCGCGCAGGTGGAAAATCTTCTCGCGGCTCATTTTGTCCGGCACCACCAGGATCAGCGAGTATCCCTTTTGCGCCGCAATCAACGCCAGCCCCAGGCCGGTGTTCCCCGCCGTGGCTTCAATAATGGTGCCGCCGGGCCGTAGCTGCCCCATACGCTCGGCCTCGTTAATCATCGACAGCGCGACGCGGTCTTTAATCGAGCCGCCTGGATTCTGATTTTCCAGCTTCAGAAACAGCGAGCAGGGGCCGGTATCCAGCTTGTGCAGCTGGATGAGTGGCGTATGGCCAATTAGTTCGGTGACGGAGTGGTAAAGCGTCATGGTCATGTCCTGTGAAGAGGTGATGACCGGATGATAGGACCATGAAATTTTCTCAATAAAGAACGTTTCACTGGGTTATAGAACAGAAAGGAATAATCCTTATTTTTTTGGATGGAAAGACAGCAAGACGTAGAGTTGTCCGGATGTGAGGATGGCTATATCAGTACATAGTGCTGCAAAATTAACCAATTTCGTCGGATGAATGAGACCTGATATGCAAAGGGCAGATAATTATTGCAGATATTCATCTAAATGCTTTTCACCCGCCAGTTCGCTGCTTATTCCGCTGCATTATAAGAAATTCTTTTTTGGTCATTTAAAAGCTGATAACGGCTGTTTACTATCTTTTGGACATCCATACTGCTAAACCGCTATATGCGTAACGGATAACGAATAAGAATGATCGTACTCAGTAATATTTCGAAGGTTTTTGACAACGGGAAGCTGGCGCTTACAGCCGTTGATAACGTCAACTTGACGATAGAGCAGGGACAGATTTACGGGATCATTGGTTACAGCGGGGCCGGGAAAAGTACGCTTATCCGTCTGCTGAACGGTCTGGAAAAGCCCAGCGCCGGCAGCGTCACCATTAACGGTCAGGATATCTCCGCCGCGAAGGGAGAAGCGCTGCGTCAGGCACGCCTGAAAATCAGCATGGTGTTCCAGCACTTTAATCTGCTCTGGTCGCGCACGGTGAAGGAAAACATCGCCTTTTCAATGCAAATTGCCGGTGTGCCAAAAGCGCAAATTCAGGCTCGCGTTGCCGAGCTGGTGGAGCTGGTCGGCCTGAAGGGGCGCGAGAATGCCTACCCGTCCCAGCTGAGCGGCGGGCAAAAACAGCGTGTGGGCATTGCCCGCGCGCTGGCCAATCATCCGGACGTACTGCTGTGTGACGAAGCTACCTCGGCGCTGGATCCGCAGACCACCGATCAGATCCTCGATCTGCTCCTGGACATTAACCGTCGTTTTAACCTGACCATCGTACTCATTACGCATGAGATGCATGTGGTGCGCAAAATCTGCGACCGCGTGGCGGTAATGGAGAACGGCAAGGTGGTGGAAGAGGGGGAGGTACTCAGCGTGTTTACGCATCCTCAGCAGCCGATCACCCGGCAGTTTGTCCGCCAGGTGAGCCAGTACGCGGAGGAAGAGACCTTCAATACCGAACTGGCAAATGAGCTGGAGGGCGCGGTCATCAAGCTCACCTTCACCGGGCACAGCACGCACAGGCCGATCGTCGGTGAACTGACCCTGCGCTACGGCCTGCCGTTTAACATCCTGCACGGCAAAATGACGCAAACCGCCCACGGTGTTTTCGGGCAGCTCTGGGTGCACGTGGTGGCATCGGATGAACAACTGAACAATATCCTCGCCGACCTGAAGCAAAGCGATATTGAAGGCGAGGTAATCAAGCATGGCTGAAGAACTCTTTCCGCACCTGAAGTGGGATCAGCTTTGGGCTGCAACCCAGGAGACGCTCTACATGACCGCGCTTTCCGGCGTGGCGACGTTTGTTCTGGGGATCGCGCTCGGTCTGGCGCTGTTTTTAACCGCCCGCGGCGGGTTATTCCACAACCGCACGGTCTACAGCGTGATGTCGATTGTGGTGAACGTGTTCCGCTCGATTCCGTTCATCATTCTCATTGTTCTGCTGATCCCGTTCACCAAGACCGTTGTGGGGACCATTCTCGGCGCTAACGCTGCGCTGCCCGCCCTGATTGTGGGCGCCGCGCCGTTCTACGCCCGTCTGGTCGAGATTGCCCTGCGGGAAGTGGATAAAGGGGTAATTGAAGCCACGCGTTCGATGGGCGCGCGGCTGAGCACGTTAGTGTTTCGGGTTTTACTGCCGGAATCTTCACCCGCACTGGTTTCAGGTATGACGGTGACGCTGATTGCGCTGGTGAGCTACAGCGCAATGGCGGGGGTGATAGGTGCCGGCGGTTTGGGAAATCTGGCTTATCTGGAAGGATTCCAGCGCAACCATGGTGACGTCACGCTGGTGGCAACGGTGACCATTCTGATCATCGTGTTCATTATCCAGTTCTGCGGCGATGCCATTACTTCACTGTTAGATAAACGCTAATAAATACACACAGGAACCACATCATGAAAAAGACACTGACACTGATCGCCGCAGCCACCCTGAGCGCCCTGAGCTTTGCCTCCTGGGCGGACACGCTCACCGTGGGGGCGTCCAACACCCCGCACGCGGAAATTCTGGAGCAGGCTAAGCCGATTCTGGCGAAGCAGGGTATTGATCTGGAGATTAAACCGTTCCAGGACTACATTCTGCCAAACACGGCGCTGGCAGGGCATGACATTGATGCCAACTATTTCCAGCACATCCCTTACCTGAACAGCGTGCTTAAAGATCATGCGGGCGATAAGGATTATGATTTTGTCAGTGCAGGCGCAATCCACATTGAGCCGATCGGTATCTATTCAAAAAAATACAAATCGCTGAAGGATCTGCCGGAAGGCGGCAAAATCATCATGCGTGATGCGGTTTCCGAGGAAGGGCGTATTCTCTCCATCTTCGAAAAAGAGGGCGTGATCAAGCTGAAGCCAGGCATCGATAAAGTGACCGCGCGCATCAGCGATATTGTGGAGAACCCGAAAAAGCTGCAATTCACCCCTAACGTCGAGGCATCTCTGCTGCCGCAGATGTACAACAACGATGAAGGTGCTGCGGTGGTGATCAACGCCAACTACGCAATTGATGCCGGTCTGGATCCGGTCCACGATCCAATTGCGGTTGAAAGCGGTGAGAATAACCCGTACGCCAACATCATTACCGTTCATCGCGGTGATGAGAAGAAGAAGGATATCGTCGCGCTGGTGAACGTGCTGCACTCCAAAGAGATTCAGGACTGGATCCGCACCAAATACAAAGGCGCGGTCATCCCGGTAAACAACTAATCGCCTGATTTTCCAGACGAAGCCCGGCGAACAACACGCCGGGCTTCTTTTTTGTATCCAGCCGACGAATGATTTAAGCTGACGGTTTAGGGCAACGGAGTGATGGCAATGGGCAATGTGACCAAAGACGAAGCGCTGTACCAGGAGATGTGTCGGGTGGTAGGCAAGGTCGTTCTGGAGATGCGTGACTTAGGGCAGGAGCCCAAGCATATCGTGATTGCCGGGGTACTACGTACCGCGCTGGCGAACCAGCGCGTTAAGCGCAGTGAGTTGACCACCAAAGCGATGGAAACGGTGGTTAAAGCGCTGGCCGGTTAGGACGAAGCGTCTCGCGAGTTTTTCAGATCCCGCATATCAACAGTCATTATTGTTATTTCCTCTTCATGATGAAGGCGTGTTTAACTGAGTCCAGGTTAAGCGAGAAGGGTAATGACGATGAAAAAATGGATAAGCACGTTACGGCGGTTTTTTGCGCCCCGACCAGCGAATGCGGAGAACAGCGCGCAACGTGTTCTTGAGTCAATACTGCCTGTCGCCAGCCTCTATGGCGTGGACGTAGCCAACATCGACCCGGAGTGGTTCTATGTTAAAACGTCACGCTGAACTTCGCCGGACGCGCGAAATGTACTGGAATGAGCTGTGCGTGATGCGTGTAAAGTGAGAATGAAGGGAAAAATGCCCTGGCTAATCCTCGGTAAACGATAGCCGTTTTGTTACCACTATCTCCTTTCTCAGATGGAGATGATAATGAAACGGACAGTATTAACCCCCGCGCTTTCTGCCACCGTGCTATTGCTTGCCATGCAGGCGGCACACGCTGGTCCACAGGCGCATGTTGTATGCAGTTATTCCCATACCCTCGGCGATGATGCCATTATGATGTACGGCATGCCCAACGAGGCCATGCTGCACGATTTTTTTGGTAACGTGCAAACGGATGCTTACTCCAGCCGTGAATCGCTGCGTACCCAGGAAAAGACCACCTGCGATAACAAAGCAGACAGCTCGGCCTACTGGGCTCCGTCGCTAAAATTACCGGACGGAACGGTGGTCAAACCCGCCTATCAAAAAACCTATTATCAGGCATCGAACGTTGACGCCTGGCCGCTGCACCCGTTCCCGGCGGGGCTGTCGCTGCTGGCGGGCGATCATCACGGCACCGCGCCAAATCCACATATCACCTTTTTATGCGCCAACGGCAAGGGCTACACCACCAGAACGGGTGAAGTCTGCGGCTTACGCAAGGCGAAGGATGCCGTGCAGTTTAATATCGGCATTCAGTTCCCGAACTGCTGGGACGGGGCCAACCTGAAGCCCGCCCACGGCCTGGCTAACGCCACCTACGATACGAAAGGACAGTGTCCGTCCGCCTTCCCGGTGAAGATCCCGACGGTGAACATGAATATTGCGTACGTGCTTCCGACAATTAGCTCTCTGGATACCAGTAAAGTCCAGCTTTCCCTCGACCCCACCATGCATGGCAGTGAACGTGAAGAGCGATGGGGGAGCCTGTATACGGCGCATGCTGACTTCATGAACGGCTGGACGGAAGATGCCGCGCGCTTTATGACCGACCTGTGCATGAACCGCGGAATGGATTGCGGCACCACCGTGCCGTATGGTTATTCAAAAGCGAAGGCCAACGTCTGGCTCAGCAGCATGGAACCCGCACTTTCACAGCCCGATCCCCAGGTCTTACTGGTGCAGGATAACTGGAAGAACGGTGGACGCACGAAAAACAGCGAAACATTGTCGCTGGTGAAGTTCAACATCCCTCCGCTGCCTGCCGGACAGGATCCTGCCCAGTTTAAATACCGCGTGAGAATTTATGGCGGGAAAGTGGAAACCAACGGCGCGGATCAAATCTTCTTCTATCCGGCGAGTAACGACTGGGATCCGGCCACCGTGAGCTGGCATTCACGGCCGTCCTGCAACTATCGCTCGGATGCGGTGCTTTACCTGAACCACTCCCGCGAATACCGGATGGTGGACGTGGATAAAGCGGTGCGCAAGGCGCTGGCAGAAGGGAAAACCGAAATTTCGTGGTATATCGGCGGCGATCGTCAGGGAAACCACTATCAGTTTGAGACGGGGTCATCTCAACAAAGCCTGATCCTGATGCTGACCGGGTTTAGCAAAACGCCGGAGATCTGATAGCGCGTGAAACCCTCATGCATAAAAAAAGCACCGGGGCTTCCGGTGCTTTCTCGTCAGATCTTGCAGGCATCGCCGCAGTCGTCATCGGCGACAATCGCCTGGGCTTTTTTATCCGCATCGTCGAGACGTTCCGCGTTGCGCTCTTCTGCTTCATCCAGCCCGTTAAAGACTAAGTTATCGAGATCAATTTCCATGTGCCACCTGCGTTATTCAGTTTTTGATACTGGCACAGTATAAGTCAAAAAAAGCGGGCCAGGCACCCCTCAGCACATATGGATAATCCCTGCCATACTCAGTGCTTTATTGCTGAGGAAAGCCGATGATTACACTCTGTAAAACCTGCGGTACCGCTTACGATAAACAGCCCAAAAACTGCCCGATTTGCGACGATGAGCGCCAGTATGTCCCGGTGACGGGCCAGGCATGGACGGACTTCGACAGCCTTACGACCACGCACACCAACAAATGGCAACAGCTGGAGCCGCAGCTGTTCAGCATCAAAACCGTTCCCGCTTTTGCCATCAACCAGCGGGCGCTTCTGCTGAGTACGCCGCAGGGCAATGTTCTGTGGGACTGCATCGCCAACCTCGATCCGGCGACCAGAGCGTTAGTTGACGCGCTCGGGGGCATCAGCGCGATCGCGATTTCGCACCCGCATTACTACACCACCATGCAGGAGTGGGCCGCCGCGTTTAACGCGCCGATCTACCTGCACGCCAGCGATCGGCAGTGGGTGATGCGTGACAGTCCGGCGATACGCTTCTGGGAGGAGGACGCCCTGGAGATTATGCCGTCGGTGACGCTGCTGCGTCTGGGCGGGCATTTTGCAGGCGGCACGGTGCTGCACTGGCAGTCAGGCGACGGCGTGCTGCTGGCCGGTGATATTTTGCAGGTTACGCCTGGTAAGGACGCCGTGTCGTTTATGTGGAGTTATCCGAATATGCTGCCGCTGCCTGCCCGCACCGTTGAGGCGGTGATCGGTCGACTGACCGGGAAAACGTACCAGCGACTGTACGGGGCCTTTGAAGGGCAAAACATCCCGGCGAACGCAGATGAGATTGTGCAGCGGTCGGGCCAGAAATATATTGCTTGTCTCCGCTAAGGCACGGTGGTTAAATTTTACGAGTGTGATCGCGATCATACCTAAACTAAAACAGATAAAAGAGAAATGGCTATGCAACATATCATTGAAGGTTTTCTCAGCTTTCAAAAAGAGATTTTCCCGCAACGTAAAGAGCTTTTTCGTAGTTTAGCGTCCAGTCAGAATCCCAAAGCGCTGTTTATCTCCTGCTCCGACAGCCGTCTGGTTCCGGAACTGGTCACGCAGCAGGAGCCAGGACAGCTCTTTGTCATTCGAAACGCGGGCAACATTGTGCCACCGTTCGGGCCGGAGCCTGGCGGTGTCTCTGCAACCATCGAATACGCGGTAGTGGCCCTTGGCGTGACCGATATTGTTATTTGCGGCCACTCCAACTGCGGCGCGATGAAGGCGATTGCTGACAACGCCGATCTGGAGCCGATGCCAGCCGTTTCCCACTGGCTGCGCTATTCTGATGCGGCAAAAGCGGTGGTTGAGAAGAAAACCTGGGATCAGCCAATCGATAAAGTGAATGCGATGGTGCAGGAGAACGTCTTTGCTCAGCTGAGCAACATCAAGACCCATCCGTCGGTGGCGGTAGGCCTGCGCAACAACGCCATTCGCCTGCACGGCTGGGTATATGACATCGAAAGCGGCAAAATCCTTGCCCTGGACAAGAACACTAAATCCTTCGTGTCGTTGTCGGAAAACCCGGAAGTCTTCTTCGAGTAATCCGACACCGCAGGGCAGGGAAGCCCTGTTAAAACTCCGTGTAAGGTAACTTCCGTCGCACGCCAGATGCAGGATTCCCCGCCGCTTTCGCCATCGCTTTACCAATTTCAGCGCACTCAGACAAACCCTGAACAAACGGATGATCGTGCATCAGCCAGGGGATCGCCCCAAAAGCGATACGTCCGCGCAGAGACGCAGGTGACAGCAACGTGTAGTCTTCCCCCACGTCCGGTATTTCATCCCCCGTTTCCTCAAGCTGTTTGCGCAGCGTCGGGAAGGGAATATCCTTATTTCTGAGCGGTTTCTGCCCGCGGGCATCGATAAAGACGTCGAAGCGATAACGCTTTTCTCTCGTGGTGATGACGGTCTGATCGCTGCCGATATCCAGGGCGTAATCATCACCGAGTGCGACTACGCTAATGATCCCTGCCTCGCGCAGTGCCAGTAACCGGCGGATAGACTGCGGTGGAATGGCGGCATAGTTATCAATAAACACACGCTCCAGCCCGGATTTAAACCGTTCTCTGTCACGCTCATTGAGTGAAGGGACAATGGCCTGAACTACTTCATGCAGACGAAGCACGGTATAGCGCCAGGCAACGGTGCGTTTCTCGCACTTATTGCGCTCCACTTCTTTCAGATTCGCTTCGGCCCAGGTGAAAGGACCATGCTTTTTACGATCCTCAAACCAGACATCACGAAGCGTGTCAGCATTCAGCGTGCCGATCGCTATCGCCTGGCACCAGCGCGGATCGGCCAGCTCAAGCTCTTTCACCATCAGCGCAAAGATGCGGTCAAGCAGCCCGTCAGGGCCTTTGGCAATTTCGCTTTCTGCCACAGACTCCGTTAACACCGACAGCGGTTCATAAGGGATAGGGCAGTAAAAGTCGGCCTCCGGGAGAACGCCCGAGCGGGACATCAGCGTGATGTTTAGCCCCTCACTGCCTTTATTGACAACGAACTGCTCCCCGCTAAACCGACCATGCTGCATTACTACCGCCATAGCAGCGTCCAGTCCGCTCAGGGAGGTACCCATAATCCCCACCTCACAGGCTCGGATATCCGCGTCCATCAGCCCCGACCATGGGCTTGGGAAATAGTCGCGGGTGGATTCATCTTCATCAGGCCAGACGTGACCGGTGGCGACCACTGCAAGATCAAACCGCCTTGAGAAAGGGGCATCGTTCACTGACAGGGCCACGCCGTCTGCATCAGCCTTAATATCAGTGACTTCTGCGTTGGGGTGAACCTCGATATGAAACCCAGCCTTTTTCGCCTCGGCAACGACGGCGAGAAAGCGGTCGTGAAAATATTCACCCAGCAGAATACGCGGCAGAAACTGCCGGTCATTCAGTCTGTCTTTGTCGACGTTATAGCGGGCAAGATGGGCTTCACTCTGCTGTTTGAGCCAGTCGAGGTAGGTGATAAAAATGGGCGGGATTTCGATACTGGCGATATTCGCCAGCATCAGCCGGGAGTTATCCTCGTCGCTGTAGGGCATCCCTACGCCGGGTTGGTCTGCTTTTTCGAACACGGTGATCGACAGCGGTGCTGCGTTGTTAAGAAGTGAGTAAAAGGTGTAAATCCCTGTTGGGCCTGAGCCGATAATGGCGATTTTTTTCATCGAAAGCGTTCCTGCGTTTCTGAACCATACAACAAGCGTAGCAGGAGAAAGGTTAAGCCGTTTAATTAAGGGAGTAATTAAGACGTTTTGAAGAGGGCATGGCGTACCCCCTCCTGAACTTAGGGGGAAGTTATATGCTGTTATCGCCTGATTGAGTAGATATAATTCAGTCTGATATGGTGAAAGGAAAGATTGTTTTGGTTCCAGTCTTATCGATAATATGCAGGCCAGGGATTTTAACAAGAGATAGATTTTTGAATATATGGCGAGCCAATATTATTCGTGTATTTATAATAGCGAGTGATGGAACAGTCCAGAATTGTACTATTCCATGCCTTCTATAAAGTAACAAAATAATCTGATTTCCAGCTTTTAAAACAACTTTCTGTGAGACTCACAAAAGGGTCGTGAGGACGTTTAGGCAGGTGCTGCGTGGCGTTCTTTTTTACCCTTATCAGTAGAAAATTATTAAGAAAAATCCATATGCAGATTTTTGATCTGAAAAGTTGATCATG
>WAAG01031031.1:2597-13778 GCA_013390105.1 Tichodroma muraria
GCACATTAGTCATTTGTTTGAAAGCTGCAGAGCATTCATTCGTCCCTTCCCCCTTTCTTGCATATTGCACAACATAAGCATAGCTCCATATGAAATGGCAAATAGTTTGGAGTTCTTGAAGTATTTTTAAATCAAACTCTTCCGGAAGCTTCTTTTCCTTTCTTTTCTTAAAATACTGCTTAATTTTGGAAAACAAGCAGCATGATTTGATACAAAAACATCTGCAAAACTAAGACACAAACCCCACTCAATCAGCCCATGTAAAGAAACCCCTATGACTATCTGCTTTTGCAAGCTAAATGTAAGACCAGGTATTTGATTCACAGAAACAAATACTTGACAAACAGGCAATGTCCTGTGGATATTTAAGGTACATGGTTTAAGTCCTCAACGGGATATAGTGTAGTAGAAGACACAGTAGAAGGAGACAGAAGTAGCAAAGAGACCAGACCAGAATGTTCTTCTGAGATGTCTGAAGCCAGACCTACCCTGCCTAGCAGGGAGAACAGCTTCTCCCTGATGATGTGGTTTCACAGGCTGAAGAATCTTCCAGGTCCTAAGAAATTCAAGTATACTATATTCAAGTATACATCTAACTTTCTTGTAAAACAAAACATTAACAAATGAAATTCTAAAGTGCGGCACATCATTGCTGCCCTGCAGTATGAAGTTATTGATGCTCTATTACAAAGTATATCTTGGCACATGCTAAACATTCACCATGCACATGCGTATCTATAGAGTTACTGATTCTTGGTGAGGCTTTGTGACCTCTAAGAAGCACTTGTTTCTACTGGCCACAGGCATCCAATGTGCTTTGCCTGCACTTTCCTAAGCCTACAGCACTACTGTAATGGCTGGAAGTTACCAACCCATCCTACACAAGATGTCTCAGACAATTACTAGCGCTTTTTTTTTTTTTTTTTCTTTTTTTTTGACAGCTCTACAGAGACCCTTATTTTTACACAGTAATACCAAATCTCATAAAAAGATAAAATCGTTAAGGTTGTAAAAGACTATACCCCGTTATGACTTCCTGTTACCTGTTATTTATGATTTGTTATTTTTCCTGCCTTCATTTTAGGTTTCACTCTGTTGCTCCTTCTGAACCAATGCTCGTACAACTGGACATTTTAGTACATATTTCATTTGCTTGCAGGTGGCAGGGAAGTCAAGTCAGGAAGAGCGATACTTTTATTGTTTAAGTCACAGATGTACCCACTTCCAGACTGGTACTTCTTTCTTTTTCTTCCATTCTTTCTTTCCTTTCCTTGATTTACTTTCTCTTCAGACTTTCTTGTATTTGACAATATTTTTATTCCACTGCACATGTTTGAAGAAACCAGAAACAAAAAGCCAGTAGCGGATTTCTGAAGCCTCCTTTTCCCAGTGTCACCTAGCCTGAATTCATTGTAGACATCTTGATCACTTTCCATTTCCACACAGATTTGTGCTTTCTACTTATTTCCACATTCTCTGTATTGCTTCCTTCTCTATTGTCAATTCTTTTTCTTTCTTTCTCATCATTGCCTCCTGACACCACCTCATTCCAATCAATTCATTACCTCATTCAGCATATTAGCAACAAGAAATATAAACAAGAGTCCTTTCCCTCTCAAAAAACATGCCACTGTTAACATGCATTTTCATGGTCAATTTAGAGACACTGTGAGCAAGGATTATTGACCTTTCTCACATGCAACTTGTTAATGAAAATGATCTGTGTAGAGAAACCTTTTCTGGGGTATCAAGACCATTTATGATGATGATATATGTACAATGCATTATTTTTAATTCACATTTTCAAATTTTAAGCTTAATGCAGAGTGGCAGTTTTTTTCAGAGTGGCTGTTTTTTATTTATACAGAATACCTCACACTGCTTTGCAGAACCTGAAAATCTAGGTTAATTGTCATTAAAAATCCTGCTTAGTAAGAAACAATAGTTGCTGTTCTGGAGGAACAAAAAGTTATTCCTCAGGTTTTCAGCACACATGTTTTTGGTATAAGAGCATCTTCCTCAGTGGCCCATCTTTTCCCAGGCTTGTCCTGAAAATCCTACACTCTTTAACCAGCATAGGACCAATGTCAGAAATAATTAAACTTGCTTCCCCAGCATCATATCACTTCCCCAGAAACTTCAACTGATGTCAGCAGTACAAGCTTTAAAGACACCTGAGTAGACTGCTGGCAGTTTTATGAGAGAGAAAAAAAAGATTATAAGTGAACACTTCTCAGCCAGACCTACCTTGTCTGACTCTGTTTCACATCAAAGCCAAAAAACGTACAAAAATCCTGCCACCGTTTCAGCTAATCAAATTCTGTGGTTGCTGGCATGTGTGTGCCCACACTGACCTCTACAATGTCATGACTTTCAGGTTACTCATTGATTTCCAGGAATCAAAAATGCGATGCAAATAAGGAATCGCCAGTCAATTAGCTCTTATCACAAGCTGGCAGTCTGTGGCAATGGGATGACACACAGTTCTGCATAACAATTGGAAACAAGCCTTTTCTAGTCAGGTAAACGTCCTCAAAGGCAAGAGTGTCACCTTTCACAAAAAGAGATGTAGTCAGCAACATGATTAAAGCCTTTGCACACGATACAGGACTGATTTTAACATTTGTCAGCAATTTCAGATGGTGTGAGTCGTCCCTTCCCACTTACCCAATACATGTGATACCAATGTATTCACAGTTCCAGTCCGCACACAGAAGAAAGCTTTTTCCTTCCTCCTTATTACTCCTCAGTTCCACCACTGCCAGCTAACTGTAATGAAATTATTTGGAGCTTTTTAAAAATGCCTATCATTTACCATACGTTCATTTATTTTTAAGAGACAGCTATATAGAGCAAGTTGAAATTTTTTTGCCTGCCAATATATGTCACTAAAATGAATATTTATGTGGCATCACCTACCAGAGTCATTAAAAGGCTTGTAAACACAGCCCACCAGTGCCTCTGGCAGCCGTAAATGATGAACTTTAACTCTCTGTCTGCAAGTGCTAATCTCACTATAAAATAGGAAAAAAAAAAAAAAAGTTGGTATCAATTATCAAAATTGATCAGTTTCATTAGCAAATTGGGATTTTTATGCTACCTCCAGCATGCACTTACCTTTATTACAAGTCATTAAAAAGTTTCCCTTGACTGGTCCAAACAAACACAAAACCATTTAAAATAATTTTTGTGTCTAGATTTCATGAAATTGTCATTATCCAAAAGGAAATATTTTTATTAATTACAGAAATATTATCATTTATTATCTTAAATCACAGAATCCTAAAATGGTTTGTGTTGGAAGGGACCTTAAAGATCTTCTAATTCAACCACCCTGACATAGGCAGGGACATCTTCTATCAGACCAGGTTGCTCAAAGCCTCACCCAACCTGGCCTTGAACACTTCCAGGGATGGAATATTTACAGCTTCTCTGGGAAACCTGTTACTGTGCCTCACCATCCTCACAGCAGAGAATTTCTTCCTCATATCTAATCTAAATCTACTGTCTGTCAGTTTAAAGTCACTCTCCCTCATCCTGTGAATACATGCCCTTAGGAAAAGTCCCTATTTTTCTTAGGCTCCCTTTAGGTACTGGAAGGCTGCAATGAGATCTCCCCAAGACCACACTTCCCCAGGCTGAACAGTCCCAGTTCTCTTTGCCTTTCTGCACAGAAAGGCTCCATCCCTCTAATCATCTTTGTGTCCCTCCTCTGAACTTGCTCCAACAGGTCCAAGTCCTTCCCCTGTGCTGGGACCCCAGAGCTGGATGCAGCACTAAAGGTGGGGTCTCAGCAGAGCAGAGCAGAGGGGCAGAATCCCCTCCCTGGCCCTGCTGCCCACACTGCTCTGGATGCAGCCCAGGACATCTTTGGCTCTCTGGGCTGTGAGTGCCCAGAATATGTTTTATTTGCCACACATTTAAAAATATGGCGTTTACCCTTCTTTTTTTCCCATATATGCCAGGTTCCATTCAGTCCATGTGTAAGAGTTCACTTTGAGAGGTAATTGCTCCTGAAAAGATTTAGGCTTTCTCTGAAGGCTCACATTTTAAAGGAGCAACCAAGAGAAACACACTTATCTATCGCTACTCCCTAGCTAGAATTTTCCCATCCTCTGCAAACACTGCCAGGAGCAAATTCCCATTTCATTTTATATTAGGCAACAAAATAATTCCTTCCAGGCAGTCAGGTTTTTCAAAACATGAGTTCTTGTTGATATTCATTGTTTCAGGAATGCAGCCTTAGTGTAACATTTGTGTGAAATCCAAGGACCTTTGAAAATCTGTCCCTCATGCAAGCCAGTGCCAGATATACAACATGTTGTATATATATGTGCTGGACATTCAGCACCTAAAAATCCTGGGCATGCAACCTTCCAAAAGGCTGGCAGTAACCATCCAAGTAAATAATTTACCAGAATACTCAAAACAGGCAACTAGGAACTGCTCTGAATTTCCAGCAGTCTGTTAAACACAATGCAGGTGCAAATGTCTTTACTTTTCATTTTGGTCATTATATCACTTAAACAACTAAACAGAAGGTACGTGACCAATATGCAAACCTTTAATAATGCCAGGAAAGGTACAGAAATACCAGCTGTTCTAGCCTGCTGACCTTGCCGTAGTTGAGATAACAGTGAAAGAAAGATGCATGCCATTTTATTCCCTTTTTTTCCCTCCTGAGTCCTCTTTTGGTGTCACCTCTACAAAACACAAGCTAAAACTAGGAAATTAGACTTAGATGCTTTAAACGCAAGAAGAATCCTACACATTTTACCTTGCCCATTTAGTACTAAAGAAAGAAAAATAATGCAACCTGTAAGTGTCGCAGTCGGGATGGCCACACACACACAGAACAACCCATCTGACTCCACAAAGGCTTTTTTTATTGTGCTCACGCATCCCTTTTTATACATCCTTCCCCCAAACGTGCTCTACCCTCACTGGTTACAACAAGTCAGTCCCATGTGTTCATTGGTGCAATCACTGCTCTGGGGAAGCATTCACAGGATTTCTCAATCACCACAGTCCTGTCTTCTCACAGGTGTTCCCTCTCAGTTTCCAAGCCAACACCCTTGTCTTCTCATCTTCCTTTTTTTAACTCCTTCGTCTGTCTCACAGACCTGCTGTCAGCCCCTTCCAACATAAAAGTGCTGCCTCCACAGCCTTATTACCCTTCCCAGATCTATGGCCAAATATCTGTATCTGTGTAACATATTAATTATGACCAGAATTCGGATACAGGTGATTATATAAGCTGAAACTACAAAAAAAAATTAGCAAAAATGCTCCTCCTCAGATGAACTATGGGTGCTGGAGTAGGAGAAGAGGATACCTAGTTCACCTTCCTTATGTGTCACCTTTAAAGCCAAAGAAGTGTAGCTCCTGAATAAGGATTGATAAGATATGTGCTTTGTCACCTGTAAGCATTTCTTGCTGGACAGAGGAGTGGCCAGGGCAGATGGAATCCTTGGGCCAGTTTTTCTAGCCAAACCCACATTGCAGATGATGATATACAGAAATAGGGAAGTCAGAAATACTCCTCCACCAGCATACGGCTCTTGATTTTGTCCTTGCCCCAAACACATATATTTTTCCTAATAGCTGAGCTTCTAGAAAGTAAAATAAAGTAAAAGTTAGAAATGACAAAGATTCATCAGCATTAACAGATCAAAACCCACTACAAAATTACAAAATTAGCCAAAAATAAGAATTAAATTAACGCAGGGTCTGGGAGCAGTTGTTTCAGTCTACATTTCTTACACACATCTCATGACACTTTCCTACTTCATCTTGACTTTAGCATGCACATCTCACTCCTGCTTCACTGCAAGGGTTGAACTACTTGCATTTTGGATTGTCAGCTACCTGCACAGACCCTAGTTTTATGATATGTGAACATAAAAACATAAATGTCTCATAAAAACCATGATCTTAAAAATACTTGAGAATTTCAAGTTAGTTGGGGGATCTTTGCATGAGGGCACACCACACACACACAAAGGAGCATTTAGCAAAGTGGGCTCGGTAAATATAGGAAAAAACCTTGTAAGGCCACCTGGCCTTACACAAGATAATGTTCCCCCCATATTTGACCTTTATTTTAAGAACGAACAAAAGGCACTTCTAACATCCCCCCTAGCTTAGGTTCTCTCTCAGTGAGCCAATAAGCCTTCATTAAGCTATCTGAATTACTTTTTAAATTAAGAGAACAGCACATATTTCTGCAAATGAGAACAATAAGAGGGTTTTGGCAATGATCCTGCTCACTAATTATAATATTTTACATTTATGCACTGCCTTTCATCTCCCAGGATCCCAGAGTGCTTCACTAAACAGTGGGCTCTGTTCACAACTGTTGCCTCCCTGTCATGTCACTTTTTCTCATAGGATGTGTGAAGTTTGACCTACTTCACAGGTGTTTGCCTCACACACAGACAAAAATGCCACTATTGACACTATACTCAATAAATTTCATTAACATAAAAAGCACAGGAATAATACATTCAGGTCAAGGAAACTGGCCTGATCCAGTAAAATCTGAAAAGGAAAAAGGAAAATGTTACAACCAGGCAAACCTACAATACCTTAAAAGCAAGGGCAGCAACTAAGATACATCCCCTAAACTTCTTCCGAGAGCAGTGATGTTCCTGGTGCCTACAGTTACACATTAAAATCCCTGCCACAGGTGAAGACACTGACACTGCACAGTTAATTACAGCTGCCTTGGACCATAAGGACATTAGTCAGAACCAAAGGCCACGTGCCAGTGCTCCTTATGGTTGTGGCCTCCTCTCCCCGCAAGCTGATCACACAAAGTGAACCACTATCGCCATGCCGTCACTGAAGGATAGAAACCAGCTCTCCCAACCAAGAAACCATGGGTAGCCTATGCCTGGGTACCACCTGTTGACAGAAGAGCAGTAACGAGTCAGCTGGACTACATTAACTGAAGTAAAACCACTCCCAACAAAAACATCTCTAGCTGAGAAAGCCCCCACAACACAGCTGCACAGACTTTACAAAATCCCCCGCTGGTCTTCATTTCTGACCAACAAAAGCTGGGAAGATGGAGCAACTCCCACAGTCAAGGTCTTGCCAGAAGAACAATGCCTACCCTCCCCACCTCCTCCCAAAGTCATAGCTGGGCTCAGCATGGGGCTATTTTCTCCCAGACTTTTTTCTGTGAAATAGAAGGGATTGTTATTTTGTTTTGTTCTAACAACTGTGAAGTGTTTTCCTTTTTCTTTTTACTTCTGCAAAGCACTGGCCTCCCTTAGACCCCCAGACTTTCTGTGAGTGCAGAGCTGTCCAGCCCATCTTGGAAACCTGTGATTTCGTGCATTGTGCTGGCTGAGTTGTGAGTAGGGCTATAATGGGAGATCTCACTGACCTATGCATTCATAACAGGCCACTCCACTAAAGTCACCGTTTGTCCATTTCGAATAGGAGGAAAGGAGAATGTCAGCAGTGCTTCAGCAGCTGCTTCAGCTCCTTTTAGACATTTGCTAAGTGGATGTGTACATAATCACATGCTGAAAAGGCAAGGGGGATGCAGCAGCCTGCGGGAGGTGGTTCTGGCACCAGCCACAGCCACTCAGGTCACAGGTCCAGCAGCACAAGCTGCTCCTCACACATCTCCTAAAGAAATATCAGGATTTTGGATCCCATGAGAGTCACACTGGTTTTAACCCCAGACAGACTTCAAAGTTTTCTTGATTTGCACATATATGAGATCAAAATAAGCCCCCCACCGTCTTCAGCTCATTGTAAACAAAAAAAAATAAAATTCTTACAAGTCTGACTGGACCAAAAGTCAAAGTCCCTCAGCTTTTGCAGGGAGGTAATAAATCTGAAACCTTCACAGAACTTTTTTTCCAAGTGATTACCAGTTGGATTTGTGTTTCTCATTTAGAAACTTTCTTTCCATGTAATTACAATATTAAAAGAAACATGGTAAAAAGTGTGACAAGACAGCAATTTTAATTTCTGCAAGTGAAAAGTATGAAACAATTACAGAAGGAGGACTCACACTCTGCAGAGAGACACCTCACATCCAGTGCTCAATGAGCTACCCGGGAGAGAATACAATCTGCATAATGTTAAATTAGCGGCATAAATATATGCTAATCATACCCAGCTGCAAGCATCTCACTTTATCTCATGTGCTTAGTACAATGAAGTGGTATAAAAAATTAAAGATAAGCTTGTGTTGCAAAACTGAAAGGCAAATCCAAAGTTCCTTGAACTTGAAGCTTGTTCTTAGCATGGGATCTTTAGAAGATTTCAGGCAGAGCAGTCCCTGGAGTCTCTTTGTCTTTAACTTTCCCCACACGACCTCACTGCCAGCCTATCTCTGCAAAGACTTGCTGACCTGCTGTTCTCAATACATCATTTTCATCTTGCAGACTTCCCATCAGCTTTCATTAAGTTCCAGATCAAGCAGAAGCGGTTTTGAAATCGTTTAAAGCTAAAGTTGCCACCATCAGGAGATAAGCACTGCAAACCATCTAACCTGACTGGAGCTGACAGATCCCGTAGCAATAAAACAATCAAAATAAGGAGTTTCTAAATTAATTTCCCCAAAAGGCAGGGTTACTGGTGACTACAGTTTGGGTTATAGCAGTAAGTCTATATACTATGGGATTATAGAATCATATTAACTGCTGAACAGAACACATGCTTTCTGGTTAGTTTCTTCACAGGTATTTAGAAAATACTTCTAAGTTCAGGTAAACAGAAATTTTACATTAATTTCTCGTATTTTGTTGAAGGAAACAAAAAATACCTATAAATCTCTGCATTAGCAAATCCAGATCATTTGCAGATGCATATACCACTCCAGACCCTGCATGAAGAAAGCAAATCAAACACAAATAAAGGCAGAAGTTGAGATTCAGGCTTTAAACCAAGACTGTGACTTAAGTAAGGGACTTAGCAAAATCTAAGATACAATTTTTTAGCCTGGTGATGGTAACAAGAGTGGTAATGACTTTAAGGTAATGCTTTAGGGGTTTCCATGTCAAAAAAAATGTAGCCTCAATGCAAAATTTTTGCAAATGAGAGAAGCGAGATCTCTGCATATTTCATGCACATATATATAAGTACGTAAGAAAGTTCATACCTAAAAAGAAACTTTTTTTGGTATGGATACTGCATGTGTATGCACTGTCTTTTGATACAAAACCAAAACAGATTAGGAAAATCAATACTCAATTCCTTTTCTAGATTTTTATACACTGTAGTACACAGAAGCAATTTAGGTCCTGGCTGCACTGGAACCTTACTTCAGCGTTTATTAGATGAGTATATTTGTCATTCCTTCTGACAAACAGTAGATAAGAGGTGGCAAATCAAGACAGTTTTATATTTAGTATATTTTTTAAATGTAAGCAAAACAGAAAACTTTTTTTGAAAAAATATATTTAGTTCCTGATGCTAAGAGAGGAAAGAGTAAGAAAAAGCATGAGCCATTTTTAACCATGACCACAACCACTTGTATTCCAGGAGTCCATGGGCTTTCTAAAATGTTGCCACTAGAAAATGAAGAAGAAAGGCTGGTGTCATGGTTATCTGACTGTTTCATATATTTGAATAAACACTGTGTGTTCAAAACCATACTGTATGAAGAGCATAATTCTCTTACAGTGACTTTGACTGGTTTCCAGTCTAAAGCTACAGAAACAAGAAAGAAACAGAGTTTTATGCTGGTCTACAGCAGAGAAATCAAAATTAGTTTTAACCACAAAGTATATCAAAAGATTCTGGTAACCTCAGAGGATGAGACAGTTTGGGGGCTGAAATTTGGCTGCAGTCAAGTAGACCATCTAATTTTAAAATTATAAAACTACATTCAAATTATCTGACCAAGATTTAGGTCAACTAATAGTATTTCTTTCCTAACAAAGATTTTTAAAATTTTGTTCACTTTAATCTGTGTTTCCCTTCTATCTTTTGCTCAGTGTCGACTACACCAATTGTCCGCATTATATCCAAATAACCAACATTCGCCTTTTGACTGTATCAAGGACTTTGATTTTTCATCCATGGCTTGCATGTCCTGTCCCCCTCTGTTTTCAATATTCAGTAGGATGTGTATGAAATTCATGCACTACTGCCTGTTTTTCAGAATCTCCTGAAACTGCAGCACAGTGAAAAGCAAATGAGCCACAGCTCCAGGAGAAGGAATCCCCATTGAAGAGTAAGGGCAAATACACAAATTGCCTGGTACTGGAAATAAATAACAAGTTGAAACACATGACTAGATGGACTGCAGCATCTGCCTAGTGAGTCTTCATACACTGATTCAGATGAGAACCAGCAAATAGGAGGACCATGAACCAGAACCAGTGAAAAGTTAAAACCAGAAGGAAGTTATATAGAAGATACTTTATAGTCACAAATTCAGGAGCCAGGAAAGCAAAAATAAATAAAAGCAATTTGAAAATGTCCACAGATCTTTTAAAAATAAAATATCACAGTCTGAGGTGATTTTGCATTATGCATAAGGCTAATGAAAGTAAGCTGACAGTGACAAAAGTTATGATTTCAACAACTTTCATTCAGTGAAGCAAGAATTTAACAATTTCAGCGATAGAGATATATGTACCCACTCCTGTCACATAAAATAGTACATTAGCAGAGCAGCCAATGTCCAAAACTTACCTATCACCTTCTTTTATTCCTAAACCACAGTCACACTCCCTCCGTTCTGTATTGAACTGGATGATTGCAATTGCTGCCTCAGCACTTCTTCACTTCTCTTTTGAATCCCAGAATATAAGGTGTGCTGCTTATTGGACAAAAGACAGGCCTGGTTTAGCAAAATTATTCAGCTTCTCTCTCCATGTCCATAAAAAATAGATCATCTGCTCAAAACACAAGAAAAGAGCTAAAATACCATTATTTCTAGGATATTTGTGGTACTTTAAAGATACCTGTGCTTTAGAAACTGAATTGAGACCTCTAATGTATTTCATATAAGTCCTCCAACAGTTGCCAAGTGGTAATGACTTTTACAGACTAGGAAAGATTAGCTTTTGTCTTTTTAATATAATATCTAATTCTCAGCTGGAATAAAGTACTGAAAATGGCCTATTCCTGCAGAACTCCTTTCCTTTTCTCATGGCTGAAGTCATCTGTACCTTTCAACACACATGAAGCTCTAAATAAGAATTAATC
>WAAG01031042.1:0-10542 GCA_013390105.1 Tichodroma muraria
AGCTAATTCAGTTGCCACAACTATTCTGACAGAAAAAAAAGCATGGGAAATATAATGATACTGTTTTTAGTCATTGTCCCAACTAAGGAAAATGTTCCCAGAGGAAGAGGTGTTTGTGATAACTATATAGATCACTTTAGTTGATGTAGGAAAAAAAAGTGGAGAGAAAGCACAGGCTGGAATTGTACTTCCCCTCTCCCTCTCAGGGGTAAGAGAGATGGGACCATGTAATCATGAAGTGGTGAGTAGTTGGTGTGTGTTCCACCTTCAATCATGACCTTCTTAAAAGATATACAAAGCTCTTAGAGACAACTCACACCTTAAAATGAGGATATTCCAGTTTAGATAATTGGAAAGATCCATTAGATCCATTTAGATCACTGGCCTATTTTGATAGGCCAGGAGGAAAACATAACACTGATAGCTGCAGTGGGCAGGACACAGGACTAACTAGGGTTACCTGCTGAGTCACAGAATAACACGAGACTATCCTCTGAGCTGAATCACCCTGAGACTGTTGTCAGCTTGTCAGGGCATCAACAAGTGAGCCCAAACTGTGTTTGTTCTTCTGCATGCCTTTGGCTTCTGTGTACTCTGTAGGGAACAATGTGCAATCTGTTCCCAGCTACAAAGGACAAACAGGCTCTGCTGTTCTTATGGACAGTGATTGCTCCAGTACAATGTCATTTGTGAGAGCTGGTGCAAAAAAAACCAAAGCTGCCAAGTTTCGCCATGTGCAAGGTTGCAGAAATAAGGCACTAGGGCAGAGGTTCATTAATACTGATCAGGATTCACTTTCCCAGCTCTGGAAGCTGTTCACTGTAAGGCCAAGTCATTTTGTCTCAACATGTACTTCAGTGTCTGTAAAAAAGCCCATAAATAATACTCTCAGAAGTTAAATGATTTGAAGCCTCCATGAAAAGTTCTATCCAAGCCCAAGCTGCCACAGTCAAGCCAGCCCCAACAATACCTCATGAAATGTCTTCCTTTCATGTTTGTTCTGGGCCATGGGGAACAATGTCCTTCCAGAACAATAGATGTCTGCAATTCATGGTGAATTTCCTTTCCTTCTCTCATTAAAATCCATTCATTTTCAGCTCAGTCTCTTCATTCTCAAAAATACATCTTGGATAATTGTCAACTTCTATTCGTCTTACTTAGTCTGTGCATCTAATCTCTTTGAGTCTGAACATTTCCTCTGATGGCAGGGCCTTGAGAGTGCTATTCTGCCAATTGTGATGCATTGAGGAGAGCCTCTTGGCAAGCTGGCTCATACTTGGAGAGCAGACATATTTGAGTAGTGAGACTTCAGGCATTTATACTGTGTGGGACACCACAATGCTCAGCACTCAGTAAAACTCAGAAGAGAACCACTGCCTAGAAAAACAAAATGCTTACTGGCAAATGTTTTTCAAAATGGGTATGGAAAGCTGGCTTCAGTGCCCAGTTTAGTTCAGTACTCCCTGTGCTCTCAAGCAGGCCACTTCATCCGAGTATGTAGCCTGGAAGGCAGTAACACAAGCTTGCTTCTTGTGCTTTTTACTGTATCTGCTTCCTGCTCTGACACGTGTTTCAGGTAGAGGAGAGCAGAACTGGTAGTAAGTGAAAAGAGATTGACTTCTTTCAGATAAAACTGTTCAACAGCAGTGGAATCATAACAGCTTTGGCCTGCTGGTGATTCAGCAGTGTTTCATCCACTGACAGGGAAAGACTGTTCCTTGTTAACAGGATAAGCTCCTTACCCTGTTCTCTTGAAAAGGGAAAGACATTGTACGTGACTGGCACTCAAGCAAGAGGCTTCTACTGCCCTAACTCCAGAGATCCTCGAGAGCTTGGTGACATCTGGTGGGAACTGGAAGGATCACAAGCCTTTTGTGATGATTGCAAAATAATTTATAAAAACAAATTTTCAAAACAGTCCCCCAAAAACAAGCAAAAAAAAATTATTTATTTTATGCTCAGAATCACAAGAGTACAAAACCTAAACATGATGTTATAATGGTACATGCTGAATGCTGTATAGTTCAGAGATCAAAGGGCTTAAAATGTTGGTGGAACATAAGAGAGCTGAAATACAAGGAATTTGTCGTTGGATTTTTGCAGGAATGTGAACGCCATCTTTTTATCAGTCCGGTCAGAGTATCAGTATAAAACCCAAATTATGCAGGTCACAACTGCTCGTCATGCAGCTCTAAGCCTCTATGATATAACCAGTCTCCATCATGTTGAAATTTGCAAAAAGCACATATAATAACTTAGCCTGGAATGTGCTGTTGTGGATTTGTTCAGTGACCCACTAATAAGCAGTTAGATTTGTGTGTCCAGAGCTAGGATGAGGTGTGGGTCTGGCAATAGGCACAAAACTTCAGTGAAGGGAAAGGTAGTGAAATGAAAGTTATATTCAGGCTTATTCTGGTAAAGAAAGAGGAAGGGTGTTGCATGAAGTTCAAATTAATTATCCTATTTAATCTGCATGAATATGTACATGAATGGGTTTTCCTTTTTTTTCTGGATCTTTTAAATCCCATAACTGTAAGCACTATTGCCTTTCCTCTCATTTTTGCAAGTGCACTTTTTGGATCTAGCTGTGTGCAGCATTTCTGCAGCTTCCTTCACAAGATGGAGCAAATAACAACCAGCAAGATTTTCTCCTAGTGTCTTAGATATTAGAACAGTATGTCCCCTGAAAAACAGAGCATTCCCTGCATTTGCCAGAGGTTTTGTGAGATCTTTGATAAAGGCAGAAAAGTCTGAAATGTTATTAATCAATCTCCTTTTTTTTCTTTCTCCTTTCTTAGGATTTCTAATGGTAAAGAATGAATTTAGGAGGGAATCAGTAAAATGATAGTCAAAGTTTTCAGGAGTGATTATGAAAGCTACACCATGGATCTAGCTGCAACTGAAAGTCCAGAATGTGGATACACATTGAAGGATGCTGAAAAGGGACCTTTCAGACTTCTCAGCCACTGGTAAGTTTAAACAATTGCAGCTTGTTTCTGCAGCTTATTTATCTTTTGATTCTTTGGTAAGAAAGAGTTAAGTTAGAGGACAAAATGGGGGATTTTCAACCTATCAAGTCCAAGGCAGATGCCCTCTTAGCTACTTAGGAGAAAATTTTTTTATTCTAAGGATTCCAGTTGTGTGCCTTGAGCTGCTCAGACCTCTGCCTCCATTCACATGCCAATTCGTCTCTGCAATGATGTCATGATGTGTAGTATCACTGCTGATAACATTTTTAGCAGAACCAATTGTCTGCAGACCTTCCTATATGAGGTTGTTTGCCATTGTATGACCTCTGTCCCTATTGTTTCTGACAGCATGAGGTGACCTAATTCACTCCAGTGGGTCCATCACGCATATTCTGACTGGGTGATTTCCCCCTCTGACAGGCCATTGTCAGCACCTGCCAGGATTCTGCACGCCCTTGCCTCATGTTCATGCAAGCACAGAGCTGCACACAGATGGGCCCTTGCTGAGGGCTGGTCTGCTGAGTGGGTGTTTGCATGGGGCAGAGTGAGCACAGGGCATGAACCTGAAGCTAGCTGGGCAGACCTTAGGCCTTTAACATAGTACACTATATGGAGTCTTTGGATTTTAGGGTTGGGTAAGACCATTATTTTAGCTTCCCTGACCAGAGCTGGAGCTGGATGCAGTTCTGTTGACAATGAGGAGTTCATTGAACCATTATGACACAGTGCTAAGCTCTTAAGTCCATGCACAGAAAGCCTGGTTCAGTGCTATGCTATACACATAGCATCTTTTGGGTCAGAAAGAGTCTCCTGCCCAGACAGGAACAAAGGTAAAATCCACACTTACAAAGTCTCTACTAGTAGTAAAAGGACACTTGGTTGAATAGTTTTGATTCTGTTCTGTAGAAAGCAGTGCATGCATGTAGAAAGCATGCACATACATGCACTCACATTACTGTGTCTTGAGGATTGAATTGATGTCTGATCTTAGTGTAGATTATTCTGTGATTTAGCAGAAGGTGAGAAGAAAGAAAAAAAGAACATTACTACAAAATGTTAAAGAAAGTTAAATGCATCCACACTAATGCAGGTGCTCTTCCCAATCTTGCCAGCTTTCTCCCATACCACTACACATCATGTGTGTTTGTGACACAAGATGAGTTTGGAGAGAGTATATTCTACCTCTTCCAGAAGTTAAGACAACAGGAATATACAGGCTTGGTGCCCTCGGCTGTTATAGAAGTAACTGAGAATTAAAAGCAGATCACTCACATCCCTTCTTTGAACATTGAATCAGTGTTCAAAGAGCAGCCAGACAGGTAGAGAAGTACTGGCATTTTGGAGGGAAGTGTGAAGGGAATTGAACATGTGTAAGCCCTCTGGCTGAAAGCTATGGAGAGGACATAGCTCCTCTATGGGGATGTAGACCTGGGAGTAATGGGCACATTACCCTCATCTGTGCCATGTAATGATTTTGAGGCAAGTTGGACTGAAGTTACAGAGAGCAGCAGCTTTGATAACAGTCCGTCTTTCCTGCCCGAGGCTGTAATCACTTCAGCTGGCTACAGGCCAGAGATCAGTGAAGTCCTGACCACCTGGAGGTAGCCTATCTGCACTTTGAATTCCTCAAGGACTTCACGAAAAACTGGGAGTCAAGGTGCACAACCAGAAGTGAGCGTGTAAACCTTTTGCCCTATTAATAGAACTACTAAGAGGGGAGAACTGTTAACAAAGGAGAAGGAAGAAGATGTTTTATTGATTGGATATTTTTAACTTGCTTGTTGTTTGTGTTCCCAGTTTAATCTGTGCTCTTCACAGAACTCTAAGGAAGTAATTGAGTTTCATCAGATGCTTTGATAGAGCTCAAAACAGTGTTATGTAAATCCCAGGAGGATTCCTAGAATAATTGAATCTTTTGGGCCACTGACAAAATCTAGCAGAAGAGCATAATCCAGTAGCCACCCAGATCTTAGCAGGGGATCTAAGTGAATGTTGATGAGAGGAGGAATAGGTGGAGAAATCTCTATGTCATTGAAAATCTCAGCAGGAGCTGGCATGGAGTGCTCTGGGAGGAGATGCTCTTGCCTAGAGCAATGTTGCTCTGAAGGAGTTAGGTATTTTTATTGAGCTGAGAGATGTGGTCATCCCAGAGCTGCTGGCATTCCAGGCTTTGTCTGGATCCTGTCTATGGGAACAGTTTTAGGTCTTTTGATCTAAAATTGCTGTCAAGCAAAAGGAATGATGCTGAGTCCATGCTAAGTGACTCAAGTTAGGTGATCAGGGGAGTGTGTGGTAACGGAAAAGTGCAAGCATGAAGAATATTTCATTTCTTGTATTGTCTTTTACTTGAGTACTCACTCAACACTTCCCAAGCGTTACCTATGACTCGTGCATCTTCTTTAAGATAGCAAAGCAATAAAGAAAATTAGGCATGATACTGTTAAGGGACTTGTCTTAAAATTAATTATAGATATGATAAAGAGAGGAACCCAGGAGTTCTGGAGGAATATGTGTAGTGCTATTCCAACTTAAATAAACTAACTTTTTGTTTCTTATATCAAGTGAAATTCAAGATTCACCCAGAGTTATTCAGTTGTTTCAGCTTAGGATTTAAAAAAGAAGTCAGAAAGCATTGTCTGCGTTCCTATTGAATACTCAACTACAAGTTTTGCCTTGTTAAACTTGTTAAACTGCAAGTTTACAAGTTTTCAGTGGACAAAAAAGGGTGGAAGCAGCATAGGTTAATGAGAGACCAAGATTCAGTTCCTGCTTCTGGAACAATGGCAGCCTCCTGATCAGCACGAGAGTGTTATCAGGATGGTTCCTTTTACATGGTGCTAAACCTGCAGTAAAATAAAGAGGTGGGGGAAGTGTGGGATTTTCTTACAAAGACTCAGATTTGAATCTGTTGTTTCATCCAACATTTCTGAAAGTGTGTGAGCTATAGGGGTGCTTTTGCATGGGTTACCATTTGTGGCAGGACTGCAGGCCAGGCATGCTTTCTCCTGATGTTGTAGCCCAAGCTCCTGCTTTATCAGCACTTTTACAAATACAATAACAGCAGTTTCCTTGCACTCATGGTGGGGATTTGCTTTGTGAATACTTGTGTTGCTATAGCTACATTTCCCTAATGTTCATTATTTCTCATAGTGTCCTTGTCGCTTATCCAAAGGTGCTGGCATTAAGCAAGTTCACAGCATGTTGTTTCTGCCCTGGGAACTATTGGTAGGTGTACTGAATGAGCCAAGAGGTACTGCAGCTGGTGCTTTGCCTGGAATAAATCTGCTTCAGCCATGAAGGAAGTGGTAATGGAAGTAGTTAGAAGCTTTTTACAGCAGTGCGATGGGAAAGGAAAGCCTACAGTCATTGGCATGTCTTTCCAAGAGTGTTGAACAGGAAGGAGAAGGGATTGTCATCTCTCAAGAGAACAAATGCAGGGAGGAGAGGGAGCACAGGCAACCTCAGTTAATTGCTAGGTTGTGTAATGAGCTGGGGTGCTGGACAGCTACTGTATAGTCCCCATTGTGTCTGTCGCCTGGTTCGGGGTGTACTGCTCTCAGGCATTTTAACTGCTTTTTGGGGTTTTGTTTTTGAATGGTTTAATGAGAAAACTAAATAGCTGTATAATTCAGAACAGGATTGCAAAAAGTTCACTGTCCCTCAGGCGTGAATGTGTAACTGGTGCTGTGCAGAAAAGGCAGTGAATTCTGAATAGCCACCTACTTCACATGGGAGGGCATTGAACAGTTAAGACTACGTAAAAAAGTAGAGATGATCACTGGCAGGTATTTTAGACTGACATCCAAGATATGTTTCATACTCTGCATCTATTCTTAATCTCTCATATTGATTTCTCAAGCCTTGATCAGTCCTTAAGTGGTATTAAAACAGCAACTATGACTTGTCAATAGGCACCAGACACTCTACCTCCTAATTTCAGTAGGTTGTTGGATGTAGCTGTTGGATGGAATCTTATAATCTCTCTAAACCAGTACTTGCATATTAAGGCCACTGTGATGGTTAAGAAATTAGAATTAAGAAATGTCTGTTGTGTAAGGAGAAGCTGAGAGAGTTTGGGCCATTCAGCATGGAGAAGAGAATGCTCAGGGGGATCTTAACAGTACAAATTCCTAAATGATAGGGAGTAAAGAGGTAAAGAAGCAGAAACAGATTCCTCTTAGTGTTATCCAAAGACAGGAGAAGATACTATGGACATAAACTAAAATCTAGGAAATTTCATTTGAACATCAGAAAAATCCTTTTTTACTCTGAGAATTGTCAATTAGCAGAAGAGGCTGCCTAGACCTGTCAAGGAGTTTCCATCCTGGAGATACCCAAACCCCACGTGAATAGAGTCCTGAGCTCAAGGTGACACTGCTGGGAGTTGGAGGATTTAGACTGGGTGGTTCCCAGAGCTTCCTTCCAATCTCAACTGTTCTGAGTTGTGGTTCTGGGATCCAGTGTTAGTTGTTCTGTGCTGCTGGGCCTGGAGAAGCATGAATGAAATATGGGGTTCTGTTATTCCTGGCGTGCACAAAGTAAGTGACCAAGACAAAACCAATTGCATTAGTATGGCAATACAGAATACTTTTCTAGTTTCACAAGCTTAATTCTAACCTTACAAAGATACACCTATGCAAAATTATGTGCAAATCACACTTCAATGTTACATGTATCTTTATAAGTGCTGTGCCCTTCCATCACACACATTACTGGACATTCAAAAGATTCATCTAATAGTGGACTCTAACTCTCAGTCTGCTTAGCCTGCAAGGGCAAGCTCTCTTTTCTGTGTAAAGAGATCAACTGACTTCTATTTTTTGTAGTATTACAATAATATTTAGTCAGCTTTGCAAGAAGTAGGCAGGTAATCTTCATGTTGAATCCAGCTTTGTGATTTATTAGCTGTGAAAAATACCATTGTCCTTCACTAGTAACTGAGTGTTTTGCAGCTGGAGTTGCTGTAATTCCAATAATTAAGACACTCAGATTATGCAAAGTATCATTTAAAGTACTATTTATTTATTTTTTTATTACTGCTAACACTGTAAAGGAAGAGAGAATAGTATAGATAAACTTCCATCCCTTCAGATGTTGGGAACTCTGACGTGTGCAGCACCAAACAAGCATCCAGTGTGGGTGCAACCCACCGAGCAGACCCTGTCTGTGGAAGGGGTGCCCCATTTTGGTCATTTGAACGACTGTGTTATTTCTTCACAAGAAAAGAATTCCATTCAGTATTTCTATTATCCAGTAAAAGAATCTTGCTGTGAGAGCTTTTTGCTGCACTTGCAGGTATAGGCAAGAAGTCACAGTGGCATAATTTCAGTTAGCAAGCGGAATATGCTCACATGCCTAATGCCCAAGTTACATTTATCTGTCTGTGTTTATCCTGCACTAACAGACACGGAGTGGGTCTGTACCAAGGGCAGGAGCGACCGGTTGCGATTAGCCGTGTCGCAGTCGCGATTTGCCCCTAGATGGCAGTGATTGCTGCTCTTTTTCAGGACAGACCCTCTGCAGTTGCTGGATTAGTTTTGTCACAGAAGGGCCTGTTGTTCAGCGAGGCCATAAATTTCAGCTGATAAGACAGAAAAAAATTACTGGTTCGTCTAAGAAAATTAGATTAATTTTCTGGCTTTCTAAGAAAATTTAAAGGAAATATGATTATATTAGGACAAGTTGCTGCTTTATAAAGACAGTTATTTAAACCTGACAATGTTGTTGTAGACAGTAACACCCATTTTGTCAGGTGTGGATATTGTCAGATATCTTTTCTGTTGCAGATGGGGTACTAGAGTACACAGAGACATCAGCATGAAGCAGTTCTGAGTCTATGGAACTCAATGAGGATGTTAATAGAAAAATGTGGACACCTGTTTTCCCCTACACACGTGATTTTGTAACCTTACAGCTATGCAGTGGTTGTCCTTGCTATATTTGCTTTTAAATTGAGATAAAATGGTAGCTATAAAAAAGCTTAACAGCAGTCTTAAAGCTGGTAAAACAGTTACTGCTCCAAAATAAGATTACAAGTTGTGCTGTTCTGTGGTCAGAGCTACTGTCTGAACACAGAGTACGACTGACAGGGCTTTGTGCTACAGTATGAATCTGAGGACTGTTATATGTTTACTTGTTTGGTGTGCACTGTCTTCATTAAACATGCCTTTTTTGCTCACATTTGCAACTGAAGTTTGTCCTGATTGGGGGTAGAGCACAAAGGGTGATCTCAATACCACTTCTGAAGTAAGAAGAGTGACCATAGGCACAGACTGAGATTCTCTACCATAGCACATCTCTTGCATATTAGAATGTGTGCAAATTCCAGTCAGAGCACTTTATATGCTAAATAATATCTCAACAAAAATAATCCAGAGCAGTGTGATCTTCTTTTCTGACTGAGGAGAGATATTTTTGTGTGTAGGCAAAGAATCAGAGATTTTATCCTCTGTGTTTAGTTCCCAAACTTTCCAAAACTCTGTAGATATCGGACAAATCACCAACCACTTTCTCACTTCCCTATGAATGAAATGGGACAATAGATTTTTCTGGCTTTTCAGTTTATCCTGACTTGTCAAGTAGTGTGAGCTCTTTAAAGAGTGGGTTGTTTTTTTGTTCCAAATAAATGCGTGTCAGTGAGCCTCAATCTCCAGGGAGTTTTGCATGAATAAAGAACACAGAAGTGGGACACTCGGTTGTGCTGTGTGCGGGAAATGCTTATCAGCTGCTGGATGTGGCCAGATTCCACTATCCATCATCACAAAATCTGCCTTTAGAGGAAGTTTAAAGATAGGCCCCTATGAATAAAATATTTTCCCTAGAACTCGTATTGCTTAATAGTTAGGTATTGCAGCTGCATTTTTATAAAAATAAAAAGTGAGATTAAGCAGATTGTTTTCATCTCATTTGACTGTCTTAANTGCACAAATAATGACCTACGAGGATTGTCTTGTAAGTCCAGAATACTTGTTCTAAGCCACAGAAACAACACCTTTGCGTAAAGTACAGGAATATTTTCACTAGGAAGCTTATTAAATTATTGTGGTACAAAAGATGAATTGTGCATCCATTACAGTGTAATGCATTGATTGCCTAGTATTACATGTGCAGTAATTAAAGTCAAAGTGAAAGGCCAAATACCAAATGAAAGTAACAAAGTTATGAAAAAAAAATTGGCTGTTGATATTTGACAAAATTGTGCAAACAGTCCTTTGTATGCAATGTAAAGATAATAAATGCAGAATGTAGGGAGAGTAATGCTTCGAGGAAGGACCAAATTCAATGAATTTAAGACAAAACATTGAATTCTGTATGTATTTATTTCAATTTAAATCCAGGGTTACTCCTGGATTTATTTAGCATTGCTCTGGAACTTTATCAATATGTTTGAAATTAGCATCTGGCTCACGTAATTAACTGCATTTCCATATTTTCCTACCTCCAGACTGTTAGAAGACAGAAAGAAAAAATGGGCCTTGGCCTTTATAATTATATTACAGTGGCTTTTTCTAAAAGCCATACCTTAATTTTTTTTTTAATACCCCATTCTTTCTGAATTATAAACCTCTAATTT
>WAAG01031066.1:272-12563 GCA_013390105.1 Tichodroma muraria
CTTAAATATGTTCTTCGGAAGGAAAAGATCCTAACTCTGAATTTTAGTATGACTCATATCAGACTTATCTGAAAGGCTACAAAAGTACAATGCTGCAGTCCTTGGAAGGTCTTGGTCACCATAAAAAGGCAAACATTACACCCATCTCTGAGAAAGGCAAAAAAAGAGAATCCAAGGAACTACAGGCCTGTCAGCCTAATCTTACTCCCTAGGAAATTTATGGAAAAAGTCTTCCTTGAACTCATTTCTACCTGAATGAGGGACAAGCAGGTGACTGGAAACAGCCAGCACATATTTACAACAGGCAAATCATGCACTCGATTCCTTTCTACAATGAGAAAGGCAGCTCTGTGGAGAAAAGTGGGCTGCTTTTTCACAAGACTTCAACTGTCTACAAAATTAAGCTGACAAGAACTTCATGAAGATTTGTATGACAAGTCCTGCAACTGGCAAAAAACCTCTGATGCAATAGAGCAGACTGAGAGCTGACTAATTAATGAGCAGCTTGGGAGAAAATGACCTGGCAGGCTTGTGGAAAAGTGGAATATTAGAGCAGTGTGACCTTGTTTCAAAGAACGTCAACTACACCCTGGGCTGTACTCAGAGTGAAGGCTGATCACAAAACCACACCTGGAGTGCACCATTCCCAAGCCAATTTTGAGTGCCCAAAAACAAGAAAGAAACTTCTGGCACAAGACCAAGATAAACAGGAAGCACAGCACAAGCAGAGGCTGAGAGAACTGGATTTGTTCATCTGAGCACAACCTGACTTAACTAGACCTGCTTTAAGTACATTCAGTGTAACAGCACAGCCACACATAATCCTGTCACACTATGGATGCTCTCAGCTTTGTTTTCAGTGTGAAAAAATGAAAATAACTTTCATTGTACACATTCAAAACAGTCTCTTTTAATAAAGTTTGGCTTAAAAATCACCAGTAGTTTTTGATCCCTGAAAATATAATTTAGATTTTTTCCCCAGAAGCTCTTTCAATCTGCTAAGAAGAAACTGCCTCAAGAAGTTGTCATCTATTATTCAATAGCCAAATTACTGAAAAAGTAGTTACTAAGTATCATACATTAAAGGTGCAGGTGATTTCTTTGGATGTTCTGTGGGTAGGCTCAGTCGTTGTCTTTTCTCTGGAACTTCATCACTGCTGCTGCTCCACCCATCAGTATCTGAGCTCTCCAGTTGGTTCTGCTGAAGCTCCTCAAAGATTTCTTCTGTTTGTGTTTTTAACACTGTATAAAGTGGACTCACCAGATACTGGGATGGACAAACAGAGGTACATGATGTATGCTCTGCCTTACTTGAAGATGTGATATTATCACTTCTGACTTAAAATATTAAATTGCAAAATATCATGGTAAAAAAGTTCATAAAAACCTTTCCATTCAAAAAACTTAATAACAAGATGAAAGCTCTTATGAGCAATGAAGCTTTCTGTGCTGCTACCAGAGAGGATGCAGCTTGTTCAGTTCCTGCCATAATACCTTGCTACCAAAGCCATCGCACACCCCGAAGTTTAACAAAGAGGCAGGATACACAGATGACTGTATGGAATAGAGGCACTCAACCTTGTTATGGTTTTTAACTAAAACAGGGTTTATTTAGGTTAAGTAACAGGAAGAAATTTTTTGTTAGGAGGATGGCGACACACTGGCACATGTTGTCCAGAAAGGTGGTGGATGCCTCATCCCTGGAAACACTCAAGGTCAGGTTGGGTGGGGCTCTGAACCCTGATCTGGTTGAAGCTGTCTCTGCTTATTGCAGCAAGTTGGACTAGATGGCCTTTAAAGGTCCCTGCCAATCTAAACCATTGACTCTATTTTAATTTAAACTTTTCTATTTGTCCCTAGCAATCATGACTAAGAACATATGGTTGGAAAGTAAGAACATCTCAAACTATTGCACTACTTGCAAAGCTGCCCTTATATGAGTGCACTCTGGGCCTTACTCCTATCTTACATTATGATTATGGACAACCAGTTGTGCCTGCATAGCTTATGGACAGTTTAATACATCTGAAAAACAGGAGTCCAGCTACATCCAAAAAATTTAAGAATGCTGACCTGTACACACATGTGAAACAGTGGAGGAAAAAAAAGAGTATCAACCTAAACATGCCACTAAAAATAGCATTTCCTAGATTTTCTTCTTTGCATAGGTAAAGTTTTTTGTATATGATCTATTCACACAATAAATTCAGTTTTTAAAATAAACCTACCTGTTGTTCTTCCTGAGTTCCAAGCGTATTCACAAAAATTCTACACATGGTACTGATACGGGCTTTTCTTATTTGCAAGGCAGATTCATAGCCAGCTGGAACAAACTCCAGAAAATAGTGCAGCATATGGCAAAAAGCAGTTTTCAGCTTTTCAGACTGAAGACACCTAAACATATCCCCTTCAAACAATGAGCAGAGCTTCTCTAGCAGCATATTCAAGTACACAGGTTCAATATTTTTGTAAGAATCTGTTTCAAAAGGCAGCAATGTCCTGACCAACAGTAAGAGTGGTTCTCCAAAGAGTTCTGATTCCTCAGTATCCATTTCAAGTGCTGACTGTAGAATTTCAAAAAAGACTGTGAAGAAAACACTTGCCAGCTGTTCTGGAGGTCCTCCTAAATGCATTAACTTCACCACAAACTTCATTGCCAAAGTTTTAACTTTTGGACTGTCATACTCTAATAGGGAGCAGCCTATCCCCCAGAGAATAGTATCTTGTCTGACAAAAAACATATCTGCAACAATATTTGTCAAAACAGATATTAATACAACTTCCAAATATTCTATATTTGCCATACCCATCAGCTGTAATGGTGCCGATCTTAAATATCCCATTTTTTCACTTATATTGCTCGAAAATCTCTTTACAGTCACAGGCCAGACCAGTCCATCTCCCCAGAGATGCTTCTGTGCATCTCTTTCATGCAAGATGATTAAGTCTTGAAAAAGCTGTAGCAAGTCTTTAGTTAGTACTTCAAAAATGGAGCCACTCTTCATTTTAAACAGAAAAAGTAAAGAGCAGATGACATCACAAATGTTCTTGTGCAATGTATTGCAGTTTGGAGCTGCAGCAATACGAAGAAGCCTTGTTATGATCCAGTTACTAAATTCTAGGACAATAAAAGAGAATCTTTATTATTAAGATAAAAACTAAAACATCCAATTGAGCACCTCCCTAAGAGCAGATTGCTTATCACTAAAACTAAACTCCTTGAGATAAATGCATGTAGGCTCAGTAGACAGAGTCTTCACTGGGACATTTATTCAGCAGATCCCATTGAAAAAGAGGAAAAGAGGGGGCAGAACACAGGGGCTGGGAATGAAAGACACACATTTTACACTGGTATTTCCAGACATTTTCCTCTGTCCAAAAAAGACCCTCAGGCACTGAGTACATGTACAGCATATCTCATCAACACTACAGAATAACGTATCTATGCAATGGTAATGAATAATGTCAAAATCCATCCTGAGAAATTTCCATTAGCACAAGTGCTAATCCATTCACAACATTCAAAGTCTATCATCATATTTACTTATAAATTTATAACAATGAACTTACATATCTGCCTTTTCCCCCATTCTGCTCTTTTGGACAATCCCACTGTCTGCAAATTTAAATCCTGAAAATACCAAGCTTCAACATAAACATTTTCAACAAACTCACCAATGCAACTGCATTCGGTTTCCTCCTGATTTCCACTCACATTTACAAACATAAGTGGGGAAGATTTCATAATATGTTGAATAAAATCAAGCAACATCACAGAACTTGGCTGTGAATCTGATTTCTTAATCAGTTCCAAGGCAACTTTAAAAACAAAGAAGACAATATTTAAATCAGCATTGCAATAAACCACTTCAAAAATTTTGTTCACACCTTATGAGAAAGATTTTAAAAAAATATATAAAATACTACGATATGGTATTAAACCTTCCAAATTATTTACAGGGAGCCTATTTTTTTAACCCATGAAGATAATTTAATGCATATTGTAAACCCTCTATGTGACTCCAGACTGTATGAAAAAAGTATAAACTACTCATTAAATATTATTAATCCCAAATGCATTAACATTCAGTTAAAATTCTATTTAACTGTGTGTTGAGTGAAGAATAGCAAATACTTAACATCTCCCTATGTTTACAGTCTTGCTAGAGAAACAATGCTGAGAATTGTTTCAAACCTCCAGAACAGAAAAGGTTTCAAATGGTAAATTCAGCTTACTGAAGCAGAAAGGTTAACAAAACACTGAACATATCTAATGCTGCTCCATTGAAACAGGTATCTGAATCACATCAGATTTATCCAGATCCCCCAGGGATCCTATCCAGTGTTAGTACAAGAAGGAAGCTATCTTAGATGCAGATAATATTTCAATTCTGAAAGACACATGTGAGTATTAAGAATTGCAAGCTATGTTACTCATGAACAGTGACATCACACGACACTCCTGCTGTTCAGTGTTGTGAGCATTTGTACTCATACAACCCTGCAGTGCATTCACCCCCCTCCTTCTTTGGGGGTGTCTGTGTGTATGGTTCATTTACATAGGGAACTTCACATCCTAACACAAAATACTTCATCACGGACTTTAGTAAAAAATAAGTCATAAATGGTATTGTATTCAACTAAAACTTTCTTAAAATGAGAGTTTAAAATTTTATTTTTGGAAGGAATTGTTTAAAGTATAAAGCAGACAATTTTAGATTATAGAAATATAATGCTTACCAACATCTACATCTGTAAGAATTCTGTCAATGAACTGGCAGAGTATTTGTCTTGGTTTCTGCACAACAGTGTTGTATTCCTCTGGACTAGCACTAAAATTAAAAGAATGATATTTTGATGTTACCAATCTTAAAGTACAAAATAACTATTTGAAGTCTATCTCAACAACTTAATGTTAAACACTGATTTTCTTCTAGAACTCTTAAAAAATAAATACAAATTGATTTCTTGATGTTGTGCAAAGGTTTGGGGGGTGGGTGGGGGGGTTGGTTTTTTTTTTTAAATTTTCTTGGTTTAGTGACAGAGTGACCGGCCTGTCCCTCAGCTTGTAGGGTCACATCTTCAGTATACAATCGTACTTCCATATCAGCTGGCTGCCTACTGCAAAGCAAAGCTACACTGCTCGCACTGCCATAAAAACTTCAGAGCCCGGCGCGCTGCAGCTCCTGCGGCTCTCAGCGAGCGCTCACAGCACACACGGCGGCAGCCGCCCCGCCGGGTGCTCTGGGGCCACCAGGCCGCTCACGTCAGAATCTGCCAGCGCCAGCCGGGAGGGAAGAAGGGATAGACCCTGGCAGGTGGCTGGAGAAGGGACCAGCTGAGGTGAAGGCGCGGGCCCGGCCGCAGGACATCTCGCACATCTTCCTTCTCCCCTTCCCACCACACGTGCCAAGCGCGCTTCCCCCAGCGCAGCACAGCCCCCGCACACACACGCCCTGCACGGCGGCCGCCGGGCCCGTCCTACCCGGCCAGCTCCCGCAGCGCGGGAATCATGGAGGCCATGCCCAGGCCCTGCTCCGCCATGGCTCCGCTTTGAATCGGGCGGCGCGGAGCGGGGCGGGCACGGCGGGACGGCGGCCGGCACTGCCCAAACCTCCTCCCCCGGCGCCGCTCGGCTTTAACCGCTTCGTCCCTGCACACGGAGCGGCCGCGGCGGCTCCGGTTCGGTGCCTGATGGCTCCCGCGGGCACCTCGCCGCCCCAGCGGGGCTCTGCTGCGTGGAGCGCTGCTCGGACAGGTAACATCTAGCGGGGTCCGAGCGCACCCCACCGAGCCTCGGCTGGTCCGGCGGCAGCACTGAGGGACCGGCGGGCGCCTGGCGGAGTACGGGCGGGGGCTTCAGGGGATGGGAGAAAGAAAGCCTCAGTGTTGAGAGTGGCTTAAGCGAGGAGGGGAGCGCCCGCGCTGTGAGGGACGGCAAGGAGGAAACTTCGGTGCAGCTCCCTCTCCGCCCGCCGCCTCCGCGCAAGCGGGACGCACCTGGGAGTCAGGTGTGGGACAGCCCCNGCAGGTGAGCGGGCTCGGCGCTCCTCCGCACAGGTGGCGGTGAGCAGCGTGTGTAAGATACAGGTTTTCTGTTTTGTTATCGTTACTACTTTCTGAGCGTGTGTTGCTTTAGATTATGTTTCTTTTGTGAAACGTTTACATATGTAAAGTACGGAAGGCGTTGATGAGAACCCCGAAGGGACGCGAGGCGGGCGCTGCGCGGCCCCGGGCGGTGCCAGTGCTGAGCGGGAGCGTGTGGCCCCACCTGGGCAGCGAGTCCCGAGCGTTCAGGAGAAAAAAGGATAAAACAAGGGGTTATGGGCAGGTGTGAACCGCAGGGAGAGTACGCGAGGGGACACTGAGCTTTGTTTTTGTCATTAGGAGCTCCGGCTCTTAATGCATTTGTTTATGAACTTTGCTTAGCGTTGTTTCTGGGTTGAAATAAAATGCTCTCGGAGGATAATTCTGTTGCCTGGTTCCACTGTGCTAGGGCTGTGTTGCTTGCGTGTAAAACAGACGTGTTTTAATTACTTGAACCATTTCAGATGAATGCTTTTGAGAACCTATTGCTAATATTTAATTCAGAGATGTTTATTTTTGTCCTGCACAATACACGTTTGTAATTTCAATAAAATTCTGCTGGCCTTTTAAAGGCTCGTAACTTGACAAGGACCTAAAACACTTCAAGAAACTTTAGAAAATATAACTGGGTTTTATCTTATTTTATAACTGGGTTTTATCTTATTTATCTTAGCATATATTACAATGTTTTCTACCAGCTGAAAATGTTAGTCTTTTTAGAGTCATTCCTAGAGAGAAAGTAGGAACCATGTAGCCATATATGGTTTGTTAAGTAGAACTTCAATGGTTCGGGAAGGCCAGGTACATCTGGGTTTTGTTATCAGTGTTATTTTGAACACAAAATTTTCTAGACAATTTCGATTTAAAATATCTATTATTGTGAAAACAGTATTCTGAGTGTAAATTTCCAAGACTGAAATGACAATCACACTAAGGAAGGTGTGAACTGTACTGCTTGCCAATTTGATGTAGAGTTAAAATTCCTGTGTCATCCCTGATGAATGTAAGAGAGAGAGCAGGCTACTGCTAGTATATTAGGAAGTTCAAGAAGACTGTTATCCTAAGAAATAAGCTAAATTTACTGAATTATAGGATGATTGTTTTTGCTGGTAAAGCATAGGTGTGGCACATAAAGTGCTTAATAAAGAAAAGTGCTTTTGCATGGAAATCTCTGGAGTCAACACTGAGATCATATCAATATAGCTGTTGTAGAAATGCTTTCATTTGTCTCAGGTAGAATAAATTTGTGATGCAGCTTCTGTGAGCATTTACTGAGTGTGTCATTCAGGCTTTTTTCCTTCTTGTAATAAGTACTTCTAACAGATCAGTAGAGAGAACTCCTGCTCCCCATTCTTCACTGGGAATTTTACTTCCCAGTTGCAGCTCCCCATCCACTGACTTCTCACCACTCCATCAAATTTCCCCCGCTACCATGGTGTTAGAAGACTCCACATGAGAGTGCCCATAACAGCTTCATTGGGCTGTGAGGATGTAAGAAGTCTCACTCGCACAAATCTAGTGTTTTATAGACCCTCCAGGGAAACAGCACCTGAAACACCTAGTTTCATTTCTTGCTTTTCTTAAGCGCAGGATAAGCATCTCCTTGTTTCTTTCTTATCTCATTATGTTGCACTTTTATGTCTCTTGGCCCCCAGGAGGAGAAGCATGCATTTGAAGAGAGTGATTAATTGCTAATGAAGATGGTGTGTCTGGAGACCTTTCTCTGTTTTCTCCTCCAATGTAGATGTTTCATATTGGTGAAAGGAATCTTAGATGAGTAAAGCCCAGCTTGCAGAACTCTGGTCAGGGGAAGAAATTCATACAGATAGGTACAACTAAGTGTCAAATTCAGTGGATACAGCACTACCAAGATTTCTGCCAAAGCTGCAGTTACTTTTTAAATTTTTTTTTTCTGCTCTCTTCCCTACTTGAGCAGTACTCTCACTGTATAGTTGCATGATTTTTCCATACTCAGGTCTCTCTTTCTTGGCTTTCATTATTTCCTTGCCACATGCCTCTGCAGGTCATTGTACTTATTTTAAGACACTGAGTGACTTTGCATTGGACCAGCAGGTCTGAGAGCACAAGAGCATGTTAATTGTACTTTTATTCCCTCTGTTGTTTAATTCTGAGGCATAGGCTCTGTGCGCTCTGTGGGTGTCTGTGAGCTGTCCCCAGGAGGCTGGCGTGACTGCACTTCAATCTCAGCTGGCCTGCAGGCAGACAAAAGGAGTACATGAAGTGCACGTGTGTGTTCCTTGATGCCTTCAGGAACTGCGGGCTGTGACCGTAGAGCAGTGGGGAGGGGAAATGGTGCCTGGGGGTCCTGTGAGCTGGACTAAGTAGTTTCACTCAGTATCAGGGTGTGGTTATGGCTCCTCATCTGCAGGGCTGCTGTAGGAACACCCAAGAGGCTGTGAGTGCTCGAGGTCCCATTTCCCTATACAGTCATGCAAGTGCTTGTCAGAGCAGGTGCCTGACCTTTGGACACGGGGCACTGCTCCTGTGCACTGTAAGAACATGGATTTCAGCACTCGTGGCTTTTATCTCTGCCTCTGTTGCTTAGTCAACTGGGCTGGAATGAGGTGGCACAGATTAAAACTATGTGTCACCCTGAATATTGGTCTGATGATTAAACAAAAACATTAAAAATGGAAACAGTAAATGGTGGTAAAGACAACAGGCAAGACAGAAACCTACAATCAGATTATGTACATCCAGCTAAACAAAAACTTAACAGGTACAAGAGGATAAAAAAGTGGCAAAAGAAAACATCTAACACTAAAAATCTATCTGACTTCTAAATACGATCTTGACAAGTCCTAGTCCTACAAGCACTTCTCCATGGTTTTTCTATGAATAAGCCTATTAATATACTACTGATAATGTAAAATACAGTTTTTAGTAATTTGGAGAAATGGCATATTAGATTATATGTTCCTTTGGAACCTAGTTTTATTATTTGTATAGCAGTAATTACTGTTTTTTGTTTGTCTGCAACTACTACTTTTAAAAGTAGTTGCCTATATTTTTTTACTTGTTTCTTGCTTCCCAGTATTTCTAGAAAAATGTTATTCTTGAGGCTAGTAGCTGTGGAGGAAACTTACAGAAATGTATTTGCTACCGTATCAGTGTATATCATAAAGACTTTTTGAGTTTATAATTTTTGAATGAGAGTTAAAATTTCTGGAGTCTAGTTTCCTAAAGAAAAATTTACAGAATCTGGAATTTACTCTTTTAAAAAAATTTGTAGTCACAGTGATGCTTAAACATCCCTTAGGGAAGTCTAAAACTCTGTACTAGTCATGCTAGGAGAAAACTGTGCAGTGTGCATTTAAGATATCATTTAAACTACATTTGAAAATTCTAACTGTTAAAATGATGTAGGTTCTTTTATTCAAATATTTCTTCAATGAAAATCTGAAAAACCATACCAGATACCATTGCTCCAGTTTTCATAGTGGGAAGTTGTTGTTTTCTAAGACACTTATTAGGAGCTATAATTTTCAATCTGATCCGGTGTTCTGTACTGATAAAAACCTTTATGTATGGGAATATTGATAAAAGTTCTGCTCAATGTCCACTTTCCCCATGGTATTGCTTACTACAGAAATCAGTGCAGTGGTGGAGGGAGAAGGGGATTCATGTTCTTTGTCCTTTTTCTGTGTTTTTTTGGGGAGCAAATAAATCTATATGCAGTGGAGCAGTATTTATTGCTTCTTTATTCCTTGGTGAATATTTTCCCAGTACTTGGAGCTTCCACTACTCTGTGAGGATTTTTTCAGTAGAATAGACATAAGCTTAACAGCCTGCTATATGGAAATACCTGAAATAAACTGAAAAGTTTAGGGATACTCTTACACATAACACTTCCTGTAAAGTCTCAGTGTGATGTTTAGTTCCACCCAGTTATTGCAGTAATTAATAAAATAAAGTACTTTCATAGCATTCACCATGATGTCTGAAATACTTCACGTCCTTGGTAACTGTTTCCATAAAAGCTCCAAAAATCACCAAGTCTACATAAACATATTAAATAAATGTAGGCCAGGACTACCAGCAAGTAACAGAATCTGATCCCAGCAAACAACTCTCCCTGGGAAAGGCTCCACTGTACTGTGGCAGAGAATAAGGAAGCAATACATTGTAAATGTAGTACTGGCAAAAAATACTGAGCTGAGCAACTGCAATTGCTGTTCAATGTACAACCTAGCTCTGAAGATTTTCTGTGGAAGGTATTGTCTTATTAGGTCATTTTCAGCCTGACATTCAAGGAGCAAACAGTCAACTGGTGATGTTGACTGTTGTGATTTGTAAAGCAATACTAACAATGAAAATAACAACTGACGTTGGTCAGATCAGTAGGGATCAGGAATTCCAGGTTACTGACAGAACCCGTTCTACATTACTGGTTTCCTTATTAAGGTTTTTAATCATTGCTGTTGCTAAATTTTTCAAAAGGGACTTGAAAATGACACAGTAAGGATGGTTTCTCTGTTCTCTGGTATATTATATTTGTGATAAAATTACTAATTACATGATTCCAGCTTTGATTCATCTTGTCACATGCAGGGAATGCTAAGTGTTAGTCATGGCCTTATTATTTACTTAATTATTTGTTTTGCTAATTTTAAATGTAACCTGATGAACTTCTAGGTTTTTATATGGACGTGTGTACTTGGTTACTGCTATTTCATACAGGTGTCCAAGGAGAATAAAGGTACTGCATCACAATAGCACATTAGAGAGACTGGTATTGCTAAGCCTCAGAAATAAATTATGCATAAAGCAGAATGTGTGCTTCTCCATGCATGCTTTTGATGGGAAAAGGATTATCAACCCACTTTCAGGGCTCTCTTGGCAGATATTTCCTTAATAATAGTAGTCACCAGGGGGAAAAAAAAAGCTGGATCCAGTATTTCCCACTTTCATTCAATTAATGTATTCATCCTTTCATCTTATTAATAATCAGTGCTAGAATAGACTGATTAAAAACATTGACATGTAGAAAAGCTGAAATATTAAGTCATGTTATCAGCAAGATTATATGTGAATGCGATTTCAAGAGTTTGTTTCTGTTGAAGATTCAGGACCTAGCTGTTTCTATCAAACCAGATGTTCTCTGATAGGTTTTCTTTTCCAGAATTTTTACAGTTTGGAATGTTTTTATCTTGCTGATTTATCAAGCTCTTCTAACTCCACATCTCCCCTTCTCCCATTGTGTTTGCACGTGTCCTACTTCTTCTCTTTGGATTAATTTATCACCTTATGACAAAGGGAAATGAAATTCTTTCTTACATGACCTAAAGGTAAGGCAATGCAAAGTAGTATGAAGTTTCAATTTTCCATTGAGCTGATTATTTTACTTCTGCAATGTTTCTAATCCTTCCAAGCTTGATTTATAGAATCAAGATATATTTAATTAAAGCTAGGGAGGATTTCTTTCTCCCTTTCCAGGTAATATGATGTATTCAGTGTGAAATAACTGAATATAAAGATATATTTCATTTTACTTATCATCATCCTTAACCACCACTTAATTGTGGCTGAGTATTTAATTGTATGGGGCAGAATATTTTCCACATCCCAAATTACAAAATATTAGAGCACATAAATTTAGATTTTATCATTGTTATTTTTTTAAAAAAGAATTAGTCATAATTTAAATCATATCAATAATTCCCTCTTTTTTTTAAGAGTTAGTTGTCACTTGCTTAGAGTAGCATATAGAGGTAACTACTTCACTAGTGCAAGACCTATTGAACAAATTCTTCTAAAAGCTTGTATCTTGTTCATCTTAATCATTGACATTTGTGTATCTTTGATCTCTCAAAAGGAATTTCATTATTCTACTATTACCAGAGATTAAAAAAATAATTAAAACTAATGTGTGCACTCCTTAAAATTTCCAGAATCTTTGACTATTCTGCTTGAAATTCAAACCTCCTGATTGGCCTATACACCATGGGCAAGGTGGTTTGGTCACCTCCTACCAAAGCTGCTCTCAAGAGAAGCTTGGCAGCAACACAAGACTTGTTTTTTGTCATGCCAGAGCAAATCCCTACTTCTGGCACTCTTGTTGTGTTTGTTTTCATAAGGTGGCTTGCACCCTGAAATGGCAGCCCTTGTGCTGTGTGAAAGACAGCTACTGGGTCAGCCACGCTGGGCTTTTTAATGAACTCCTGTCTGATAGACTGACTTCTT